>CAUJCB010000692.1:125000-172500 GCA_963082715.1 Harpalus rubripes
TTAATAAATTAATAAATTAATAAATTAATAAATTAAAAAATTAAAAAATTAATAAATTAATAAATTAATAAATTAATAAATTAATAAATTAATAAATTAATAAATTAATAAATTAATAAATTAATAAATTAATAAATTAATAAATTAATAAATTAATAAATTAATAAATTAATAAATTAATAAATTAATAAATTAATAAATTAATAAATTAATAAATTAATAAATTAATAAATTAATAAATTAATAAATTAATAAATTAATAAATTAATAAATTAATAAATTAATAAATTAATAAATTAATAAATTAATAAATTAATAAATTAATAAATTAATAAATTAATAAATTAATAAATTAATAAATTAATAAATTAATAAATTATATATATATATAGTCGATTCCTCAGAGTACCCTCGGGGTGTTGAGGATTGATCTTTAGTTATTTAACTCTCTGTGAAGTCTTTCCACTCTTTTCTATTTTGTGCAAGTTCTATAGCTCTTTGTTTGGTTATATTTCTCTCCTTAATTATTTCATTTATTGTGCCATCCCAGGTTTTCGCTGGTCTACCTCTATGTCTTTTCCCTGTGGCTCGTGTTTTCCATATGCTTTTGACTGGTCTGTCTTCTGGTAGTCTTGCAAGGTGTCCAAACCATTTTAATTGTTTTTCTTTGATTTTTTCTTTCGTTGATTTTACTTGTAAACTTTCTCGTATTGTATCGTTTCTAATTCTGTCCATCTTGGTTATTCCTTCGATTCTTCTAAGTACTTTCATTTCGACGCTTGTATTTTACTTTCTTGCCTCTTGTTTATCACCCACGTTTCACTTCCTTGTAGTAAAATCGCTTGATGTATTGTTTTGTAAATTGTTAATTTGGTTGTTTTCGAAAGGCTTTTATTGCTGTATATTAATGGGTTGAGTGTGTAAAAGGATTTTGCAGCTGCTTGGATTCTGGCGTTGATTTCTTCCTCATATCTTCCTGTACTTTCGACTAGGCCTCCTAAATATTTAAAACTATTTACTTGTTGCAGGGGTAATGAGTTAATGTTAACTGTCATCCTCTTCTGTTTTTTGCTAATGCACATTACTTTTGTTTTGTCTACATTTATTTCCATGTTTGCCAATTTGAGCTCTTCATTCCATTTAATTAAATTTGCTTGAAGTTCTTGCTCTGTACTTCCGAAAATAGCCATATCGTCCGCAAACGCACACTCCGTAATTTTAATTCGTTGTAAGTTTAAATGTCCAATCATTGTTTCCTTTAGCTTAGGTTTTACTTTTTTCATTATTTCATCTAGGTATATTACAAAAAGTAGTGGGCTTAGGTTTCCTCCTTGTCTTAATCCGTTCTGTGTTGTAAATTCTCTAGATATCTTGTTGCATGTACGAATCACATTCTTGGTATTATTATATATGCTTTTAATTGTTCTTATTAGCTTATTCCCAACATTCTTATCTTTTAACGACTTCCATAATTTTTCTCTATCAACTTTGTCGAATGCTTTGACTAGGTCTATAAAGCATATATAAAGTTCTTTATTAAAAGTCAGTGTTTTCTCAATGAGTTGTCTGATAGTAAAGATGTGATCTTGTATACAATATCCCTTTCGGAAACCGCTTTGCGATTTGGCTAGGTCTTTTCCAATTTTTATTCTAAGTTTGTTTTCTATTATGCTCTCATATAACTTTGCCATTGTACAAATTAGAGAGATTCCTCTATAATTTGAGCACAACCTGTTATCTCCTTTTTTATGCACTGTCATTATAATAGTAGTATTCCATTCGTTAGGGATTTGTTCCGTTGCCCATATTTTGTTAATTAGGTGGTGTATCATTTCTACTCCATCTTCTCCGATATATTTTATTTGTTCAGGTTTAATACTGTCGCATCCTGCGGCTTTACCTACTTTAATTTTTTGAATAGCTTCCTTTATTTCTTCCTCGGTTATTTTTCCATTCTTTATAATGTCTTCTTCTTCTTCAAGGTATTGCGCAGTTACATTGGTGCTTTTCTCATTTGTCTCTAGGAGCTCTTCAAAATATTCTACCCATCTTTCCATAATACTTTCTGTATCTGTGAGAATATTCCCTTCTTTGTCTTTAATTTGCTTTAGTGTAGCCGTTTTCTTATTTTTTTGGGTTTTAATAACTTTATAAAATAGTTTCTTATTTTCTCTATAATTATTTTCCATCCTTTTTCCAAAGTCTTCCCAAGAACTATCTTTAGCTCTTTGAATTAATTCTTTTGTTATTTTTCGTTGTATTTTATATACTTCATAATTCTCCGGTGTTTTAGTTTGTAAATATTGTTTCCATTTTTGTTTTTTCTTCTCAATTTCTTGTTTAATTTCTGGGCTCCACCAATGAGTTTGTTTTTTCCGATTTTGTTGGATATATGTGCCACAAGCCGTTTTAGTTGCTTCATAAATAATTGTTTTTATATGGTACCATATCTCTTCTACATTAAGACCACTAATATCCCCTAAATGATTGATTTTGTTTTTTATCTCTTCTTGGTACTTTAGTCTTACTTCTTCTTCTCTTAGTTTATGTACTTTTATATTCTCTCTTACTGTCGTCTGCTCTTTTACCTCTGTTTTTTTAATACAATTTATTTGTTTAGCTTTGGTTTTCATTTCTAGCAGGTAATGGTCACTTCCTATTTCATGGCCTCTTTTAACTCTAACATCTTGCACTTTGTTTTTGTACTTACTTCCTGTTATAAAATAATCAATAATTGAACGTTCGTTTCTGCTTGCCACTTCTCGAGTATATTTATGCTTATCTTTATGTTGGAATAACGAGTTTAGTATGACTAAATTATTAACTACGCATAAGTCTATTAGTCTGTTACCATTATTATTTCTAACTGATTCTCCATGTTTTCCCATCACACTTTCTATGCCTTTGTTGTCATTTCCTATTCTTGCGTTAAAGTCTCCTAATAGAAAGAAAGGTTCACTGATATCTTCGATTATTAATTGCAACTCCTCCCAGAATTTATCTTTAATATCTTTTTTCTCGTCGTCATTGGGTCCATATATAATTAGAAATTCAGTTTTATTTCCATGTAGATTTATTTTTACATTTAAAATTCTCTCAGAGTGACATTTCCAATCTATTAGTTCTTGTGTACAGTTTTGTCTAATTATGCATCCCACTCCTGCTTTAGCACCCTCATTATCTTGTACCCCACTGTAAATAAATATGTGACCTCCTTTAAGTTTTTCTAATCCTTTTCCCTTTTTCTTGGTTTCTGTTAGTCCTAGTATAGTTAACTGCGATTTCTCGAATTCATCTGTTAATTCTGTTTCTTTATTTTTAATACTTTTTATGTTCCACGTTCCTATTTTTATATTTGTATAAATATTGTTTTTATTTGTTATCTCCTTAAGCAATTCCGTGTCCGTTGCAGTTGTCTTTTTCCGTACATCTTGGCATGGGGTGTTTATCAGTTTTTTGAACTATGTCCAAATTCCTTGGGCTTAGTATTTGAGTTTTCTTCTAGGCCATTCTCAGATTTGTTCCAGTTGAGTGTTTTACCATTAATAATAATTTTTCTGTATCCTATCTTAACATTGTTGCCTTTTGCTTTTTCTGCTCTAGCTCTTTTCCTGATAGCTGTTTGTACACTTATTTCCTCTTTAGTAAGGTCGCTTTCGATAAATATTCGTTTTGTTCCCAGTTTTGATTTATTTTTGAGGATTTGGATTTTATCTTCAAAGGTATTTAGTTCTACTAAAATTGGTTTATTCTCTTTTTCGGTGTTCATAAGTTTGATGTTTTTTATAGTAGTAGATATCTTTAGTTCTTGCTTAAGAAATTCTTCGACAGTACTCTTTGCTGTATTATTTCCTTGTATTGTCAAGCCTTTAATAATTATATTATTTTTCTTTTCCTTTTTGTTAATATTTTCAAGCGCATCCTCGAGTTTATTAATCCTTTTTTCCAGTTGTTGTTTTTCGTTTTTCCATTGCTCTTCTTTCTCTTTGAATTCTATTTGTAGAGTGTTGATCATATCTTGGTTAGTTTTGATATCTTTTTTCAATTCATCTTTAGTATTCCTTATTTCAGATTTTATGTCTTCTGAAAATTTTTTAAGCAATTCTTCTATGTTCGCCATTTCTTCTTTTCCTATTTCTTCCGGGTTCTCTGTTTTAGGTGGTGTTCTTGTGATTAATTTGCTTCGTTTGAAAGCTTCCGTTTCTTCTTGTTCTTTTCGTTTCCTTTTTGATTCAGAGTCTGATCTTGTTCTGAACGTATTATTACTCATCTGTTAAGTCGAAAAGATATCCTCAACACCCCTTATGTAGCACTCTATAAAATAAAAATAAAGTTATTGTTCAAATGTTTTTAACAATTTAAAGTCTTTTGTGAATAAACCACGTAAAAAGCGTCAGCGCTCGCACAGTCTTTGGTGGGGAGAGTTTGTACGGGTAGCTCAGCTCACGGTCACGGCACAGAGTCGTCGTTCGTCGTCAGTCTTACAACGGCAGCGGTAGCAGGAACACACGCAAGGTCACTTATCACACCTTTCACTCTCACTATCCCCCAACACTCCCCGTCTTGCTACTGTCACCTGTTCGTTTCAATGTAGCTCCTGCGCAAACGGTTTCGTCTTCAAACGTCAGTCACGGTAATTTTAACCTCACAATATGTTTATTGGGAAAATTTAAGGTCTTATTTAAATCTTAAATATTTTCGTACTATTTGTTTTTTTTTTTTTATCACTTCTGTTCTCTTGGCACTTAACTTTAAAATAAACCTATGTTTTATTATTAAAGCACAACAATTCCCTAAGAAATTCGGGTTTATTGTTGGTGCACTAAAAACACATGTTCACACAAATTTATACAATTTCGTATTAATAAATTAATAAATTAATAAATTAATAAATTAATAAATTAATAAATTAATAAATTAATAAATTAATAAATTAATAAATTAATAAATTAATAAATTAATAAATTAATAAATTAATAAATTAATAAATTAATAAATTAATAAATTAATAAATTAATAAATTAATAAATTAATAAATTAATAAATTAATAAATTAATAAATTAATAAATTAATAAATTAATAAATTAATAAATTAATAAATTAATAAATTAATAAATTAATAAATTAATAAATTAATAAATTAATAAATTAATAAATTAATAAATTAATAAATTAATAAATTAATAAATTAATAAATTAATAAATTAATAAATTAATAAATTAATAAATTAATAAATTAATAAATTAATAAATTAATAAATTAATAAATTAATAAATTAATAAATTAATAAATTAATAAATTAATAAATTAATAAATTAATAAATTAAAAAATTAAAAAATTAATGAATTAAAAAATTAATAAATTAATAAATTAATAAATTAAAAAATTAAAAAATTAATAAATTAATAAATTAAAAAATTAATAAATTAAAAAATTAATAAAAGAATAAATTAATAAATTAATAAATTAATAAATTAATAAATTAATAAATTAATAAATTAATAAATTAATAAATTAATAAATTAATAAATTAATAAATTAATAAATTAATAAATTAATAAATTAATAAATTAATAAATTAATAAATTAATAAATTAATAAATTAATAAATTAATAAATTAATAAATTAATAAATTAATAAATTAATAAATTAATAAATTAATAAATTAATAAATTAATAAATTAATAAATTAATAAATTAATAAATTAATAAATTAATAAATTAATAAATTAATAAATTAATAAATTAATAAATTAATAAATTAATAAATTAATAAATTAATAAATTAATAAATTAATAAATTAATAAATTAATAAATTAATAAATTAATAAATTAATAAATTAATAAATTAATAAATTAATAAATTAATAAATTAATAAATTAATAAATTAATAAATTAATAAATTAATAAATTAATAAATTAATAAATTAATAAATTAATAAATTAATAAATTAATAAATTAATAAATTAATAAATTAATAAATTAATAAATTAATAAATTAATAAATTAATAAATTAATAAATTAATAAATTAATAAATTAATAAATTAATAAATTAATAAATTAATAAATTAATAAATTAATAAATTAATAAATTAATAAATTAATAAATTAATAAATTAATAAATTAATAAATTAATAAATTAATAAATTAATAAATTAATAAATTAATAAATTAATAAATTAATAAATTAATAAATTAATAAATTAATAAATTAATAAATTAATAAATTAATAAATTAATAAATTAATAAATTAATAAATTAATAAATTAATAAATTAATAAATTAATAAATTAATAAATTAATAAATTAATAAATTAATAAATTAATAAATTAATAAATTAATAAATTAATAAATTAATAAATTAATAAATTAATAAATTAATAAATTAATAAATTAATAAATTAATAAATTAATAAATTAATAAATTAATAAATTAATAAATTAATAAATTAATAAATTAATAAATTAATAAATTAATAAATTAATAAATTAATAAATTAATAAATTAATAAATTAATAAATTAATAAATTAATAAATTAATAAATTAATAAATTAATAAATTATTAAATTAATAAATTAATAAATTAATAAATTAAAAATTAATAAATTAATAAATTAATAAATTAATAAATTAATAAATTAATAAATTAATAAATTAATAAATTAATAAATTAATAAATTAATAAATTAATAAATTAATAAATTAATAAATTAATAAATTAATAAATTAATAAATTAATAAATTAATAAATTAATAAATTAATAAATTAATAAATTAATAAATTAATAAATTAATAAATTAATAAATTAATAAATTAATAAATTAATAAATTAATAAATTAATAAATTAATAAATTAATAAATTAATAAATTAATAAATTAATAAATTAATAAATTAATAAATTAATAAATTAATAAATTAATAAATTAATAAATTAATAAATTAATAAATTAATAAATTAATAAATTAATAAATTAATAAATTAATAAATTAATAAATTAATAAATTAATAAATTAATAAATTAATAAATTAATAAATTAATAAATTAATAAATTAATAAATTAATAAATTAATAAATTAATAAATTAATAAATTAATAAATTAATAAATTAATAAATTAATAAATTAATAAATTAATAAATTAATAAATTAATAAATTAATAAATTAATAAATTAATAAATTAATAAATTAATAAATTAATAAATTAATAAATTAATAAATTAATAAATTAATAAATTAATAAATTAATAAATTAATAAATTAATAAATTAATAAATTAATAAATTAATAAATTAATAAATTAATAAATTAATAAATTAATAAATTAATAAATTAATAAATTAATAAATTAATAAATTAATAAATTAATAAATTAATAAATTAATAAATTAATAAATTAATAAATTAATAAATTAATAAATTAATAAATTAATAAATTAATAAATTAATAAATTAATAAATTAATAAATTAATAAATTAATAAATTAATAAATTAATAAATTAATAAATTAATAAATTGATAAATTGATAAATTGATAAATTGATAAATTGATAAATTAATAAATTAATAAATTAATAAATTAATAAATTAATAAATTAATAAATTAATAAATTAATGTATAAATAAATATATAAATAAATATACAAATAAATAAATATATAAATAAATATACAAATAAATATATAAATAAATAATTATATAAATAAATTAATCTCGGAAACTCTAGAAGATCGGACCCATGTTGATTAAACTTTTTACTCACTTGAAATGTATCATGGATTGCCTAATCATGAATTTTCAGGCGGGAACTTTTAAAATGCGCACCCTGTATTAGTAACATGTATATGAGTACACAATACTAAATTTAAAGATAAAAATAAATCAAACAAAACTAAAAGATGTGATATTTTAATTCTAGAGTATAAACAGTTTACAAACTGCACAAAAGTAAGTACTTACATTACATTAGATCTGAACTTTTACAACGAATTTGAAAATATATCAATAAAGTTTGGATTGTTAATAAGAGGATAGAATGCAAAAATCATAAGATGACTTTTCTGGCTCATGCTGTATGATTATGTAATTTAAAAGATTTTTTATTAGTACGATACAATAATTGGGAATAAAAGAATTTTAATATAGATAATTTTAACGTAATATAAGAAAATAAAACACAGATTAAATTCTGTACCGTTTTAATGGCCGGTTTTATAAACAAAAATTTAATCTCGGTTTTCAAAATTCGAGATTATATATAAATCGGGATTAAATATAATCGCGTTTTATAAAGATATTAAAACAGCGAATTACGAAACTCGATATTAATTAAAAAGCTATTGTGAATTTACCACAAACGTAAGTCAACTCTCAGCTGTCAGAACTGATACTGTATTCGTGTAGGTGCATTCGAAAATTTAAAAATGGAAGGAAAAAGGGAGAAATGTACTTTAGTCGTGCTCTTCCTTTTATAATGTCGTGCCTTCTTTAGCAATTAAGAATATTAATCGCCGAATACCTTACTGACAGCAACAATAATATTTTTAAATTAACTTGTTCAAATATCGTTCTGTCCATTTTAGGTTTTTAATTACAATTGATATACTACATTTTGTACACAGGTGTATACAGAGTGTCCCAAATTAATTGGGTTACCATTGGGATCCCCGAAACTAGAGCTACGAGGTCGGTTAAAAATTCCGAACAGTTTGAAAGTTATTCAAAAAAAGAACTTGAAAATCGCTATTTTAGAAAATATCAAATAACTCCGTAATTATAAAAAATGTTTCATATAAAAGTTTCATGAATTGATGAGATAAACTTAAAACTGATGTCAGAATAAAATTCATTATGGCGGTTTCCAAGATATTAATAGCAACTTTCTAATTTTAAATTGGCGCCGTATTGCATTTTTATTTAAAAAAATACTTTTTTTTCTCTTTCCAGTGGTGAAAGGGTTATTGTGTTTTAGTTTCGTTTTACCTTTAGAATCTAAGGCCTTTAATTTTTTTTTTCATGAAATTTCTTATTTTTTTGAAAGTATCTGTAATATTTACATGTCATATTAGTTATTTTAATTAAATATATTATTTTATTATGACAAAATATTATGGTTTGAACTCGGCATCATCAAGTTCTGTAAAAGGATTTTTACGGGAACGAAAATTTCGTGGTCGCCGCCTGAACCGAACCTCTACTTGTTCTTCAAAATCTGAGAAATAGTTTAAGCTACTCAAACTAATTGAAGACATTTTCTAAAAGTGAAATTAAAGTAAAAGTATATGTTAGATTATTTAAAATTAACACATAATATTAATTTTTCTCTTCGGAATTCTGGAACTGTCAATTTAATTCGTCAACAAAACCGAATTACAAAAACCTGAATTATATTGCAACATAATCCGGTGTTTTGTTTTATAAAACGCAAAAATTATATAATCCTTGATTAAATGATAAATTATCCAAGATTACGAAATCCGAGATTATATACTGGATATTCATTTTTATGCAACGCGATTATATATATAATCTTGGATTATAATTATAATCCTGGATAAAATATTTAATTCGCTTTTATAAAACCGGGCATAAGATAGATATCGAATTATGTATAATCTGAAAAAAATTTAAACGTAATAAGAAAATGAATTACAAAAAAGAACAGATTAAAACATACTATCTAAAATTATGGAATTGTCTTGTTCCAGATTTTATGATTTTCCTGTAGGATTTAATTTTTATTCTTGCCTCTAAATACGTATTAGATATTGTACATGTGTTCTTTGGCGACTGTGATGTTTATTATGTCTTTCTCAGCCTGACATTGTTAAATCTATTTACAAAATAAAATATATAAATTAACAATAAACATACGTCTTAAAATAGGTAAAATAGGTATAGCCTTTCTTCATTGTGTACGGAGTTCCTTTATGGTGCGCTCATTCCTTATTTTTATTTTTTTATTCTGTAGTGTTTAATCCTTTGTCCTGTGTTTAGCACCAAATCTTTTTGGGTTCCATTTAAACACGTATATTCTGTTTTGCATGTTTACTTCCAGACTATGTTTTTAGTATTGATATTATTCCTACCTTTCTGATCATTTTCGACGTGTTTCCTTATACATTTTCCAAAATTCTATTTACAAAATAAAATATGTAACATAATAATAAACATGGCTTAAAATCATTACATACACCTACCTTGTTAAATTCATCATCTTTTCTTTAATTATTACATATTATTTAAACATTTTATTGTATTTAAAAGGAAGAAAACTGATAATTTGTCATCATTGACATTGACATACCAGCGTTTATCGTCTTAAATTTTCAAGGAAAACTGTGATCGTTACTGTGAAAAATATTGTTTAGTTAGAAATATTTGTTTTTTACCTAGTTACTTATGACACATTTGGTAACACTGTCCAAGTACATATGAACCGTCAAATTTTATAATTTTTAATTAAAATGGTTCAGGCCTTTTTTACCTGTGCGGATATAATTGCCCATTCTCAAAATTTATAATTATGAATTAAACTTCTTTCAAATTGTCTCCATTTCATAAATATTTCCATTTAAAGGTTCAAAATGACATGACAAACATGGCGTTCTTCGTCTTAAATTTTCAAGGAGAACTGTGATCATTACAGTGACCTATTGTTTCTGTCCCAATTTTCAATCTTTAATAATGTTTTACACAAAAACTATGCATCCTACAGAAATTTGATCCATTAGAAGGGAGCTGAAGCCAATCATTTCCTACAACTTGGTACAAATTTTACGAAAATCGGTCGCTCCGTTTAAGCTGTAGCCTTGTCTAAAGTTTGGCGATTGGCTTTTTGATTAAAGAATATATAGAGAGTGAATCTAATCGTTTAGTATTATAGACTAGCCTAACCTCGGCTTCGCCGAGTTTACCCTAGGGCTCCGCCGATAGTGTTTTATAATAGTTTATACGTACATCCAATCTGTCTACGCACAATTTAAAACCAAAGTGCTAACGCCAACAGTCTTGTCAGATACCCAAGTTCCCCCTTCTATCAAACGAATTAACTTTATGCATAAAACAAATGCCAATGAACGTGTCAGAAATTTTTACACATGTATCTAACAGTCCTTAATTAGAATCTCTCATTTGATACCAAACACGACATATTTATGCACAAAACAAAAGCCGACTGAGATGTCTAATTGTTAACACTTCCATATCAGCAGACAAAATTTCAGTTGATCCCAATCACGACAGGGTTCAGACATGTCTATGCGAAAAACAAAACCCAATCGAGTTGATGTCTAAATTTTGGAAGTTCTATAATTTAGCCAGACAGAAAACTTTTCATTTAATACCGAACAAAATATATTTCTGACAAACAACAAGAAATGTTTTGTCAAGGGCTGTCATGGAGAAATGTCAAAAATACGACAGCTCAGTCGGCTACCGTTTTCTTGCAAAAAGTTGTCAATAATATTTCAGAAGTATAATCAAAAAATGCAGTTAAAATATAATTTTTCGACGTACCTACATACCAGGTGGCACTCCAAATCCGTTACATAGGCATTTAACATGGGAAAACAGTTTTACCTTGCGCGTTACTTTCCAAATTATTTTTGAAAAAATACTTCAAATAAAAGTTGTAGATAATGAAATTCTGCATTTGATTAAAAATAAAAAAAAAATTAATTGTGCATGCTTTGTAACGGCAGAAATTGCAAATGAAAATATCGAAAATCACGACAAAAATAGTGATAGCCATAAAATTAAAACAAACAGCATGACATATGTAATTACCTCTCGCTAAGAGAGGTATTGTATTCATGCTAAAAATCACATATCCAGATTTTAGTGAATAAGCACGTTTTAAGGTCCCTAGAATCCGATTATGACATTTTTACGATGATGTCCGTATAACATTAAATTCTTTATTCGATAAATATAAATTCATTATTATATCTTCTATAGATTTAGAGATAAAGAAATGCATATAAAATAATTCGATGTAAAAATTCTTAGATCAAACTACTTCAAGGCAAGAAATTCAAATGTTTGTAATTCACACATAAATGTCACTGTCAAAAATATTTGTAAGCCACTGTCAAAAATATTTGTACACCATTATGAAGATTATGAAAATAAATAAAAAGTCAACAACGCAAAAGAATATACCCAAAAAAGAATATAAAAGGAATTTGCGAAAAAATGAATAATAGAAAAAGAAAAGGAAAGTAGAAAAAAAATTCAGGATATTGAATATAAAGAAAATGTATATATTGTACATAATTTATATTAAAATAATTATTTTGTAGTGACACATGAATATATGTATTTGTATTTAAAAATATTTTTCGTTTTATGCGTACAACCAGGGTAAAATATCTGGCGAGAGGTTATGTGCTGGCCACATCAGATTTTTTTTATATGATTGAAAAAGTCTCAATATTTGACAGTTAAAACATCGATCATTTGTTTGTCTGTTTGTTTTAATTCAATGGCTAGTGCTATTAAACTAAATTTTTCATATTTAATTTCTAGTGTTACTAATCATACGAAATGGATTTTGTTTATTAATATGAAAGTAGAATTTTATGCTCTACAACTTTTATTTGAATAATTTTTTTCTATAATAATTTGTTTTACCATGTTTAATGCTTATGTATACAAAGTGATTGGTAGGAACTGATAAAAACATATATTGAAATGAACAAATGCTGCGCGTTTTATGCGAGTAAACAGGACAAAATGTCTTAGTTACACGATAAATACAGTGTGTTCAAAGAAATTCCGAACTCAGAGTAGGCTATGTACAAAGAGACGTATGTCAATTAATTAAATGTCAATTTGACTTAAAATATTGTCAAAAATGTTTTGCAAAGAAATCAAAGCTTTTCAAATTAGAAAACGGCGAATGACGGTAAACTGTATCCTTTAACAACTTGACTTTTGAATTGAATATTGATCAAACATACGTTTCTCTGTTCATAGCCTACTCCGAGTTAGGTTTTTTTAACACACTGTATAAACATAATATTAATAACACGTATACCGTGTGTCTGTCTCAAAGGTGTACATAGGATATTAACATGGGAAATCAGTTTTTTGCAATTTCCTGCTCACGTAATTATTTTACGCAAAAACGCTTTAAATAAAAGTTTTAGGGCATAAAATTATGCATCCAAATCAATAAACAGAAATATTTTTACATGCTTTGTAACGACAGAAATTATTTATGAAAATGTCGAAAATTACGTTGAAAATATCGACAGCCATGGAATTGAACAAAAAATAAATAAATGCTTAACGTTTTATCTGTCACAACCTAAGTTAATTTATTTGACGTTTCTGACAATTTGATAAAACGTCAAGCATTTATTTATTTTTTGTTCAATTCCATGGCTGTCGATATTTTCAACGTAATTTTCGACATTTTCATAATTAATTTCTGTCGTTACAAAGCATGTAAAGGTAATTCTGTTTATTGATTTAGATACAGAATTTTCTGCCCTAAAACTTTTATTTGAAGCGTTTTAGCTTAAAATAATTAGGCGTGCAGGAAATTGCAAAAAACTAATTTCCCATGTTAATCTCCTATGTACACCTTTAAGACAGACACACGGTATGAGTACACAATACTAAATTTAAAGGTAAAAATAAATCAAACAAAACTCAAAAAATGTGATATTTTAATTTTAAAGTAAACAATTATGTAGTTACAAACTGTAGAAAAGTAAGTAGTTACAATACATTAATAAAGTTTGGATTGTTATTAAAGAGGAAAAATGCAAGACTCATAGGTATACAAGATCACTTTTGTGGCTTATGCTGTAGGATTATAGCCCAGTTGCATAAAACATTGTTAACTTTAATCGCATTGTTAACTTTGACAAGATTTTTTAATATATGGCAATAAAAGAATTTTAAAATAGATAATTCTAAAAGTAATATAAGAAAATGAAATACAGATTTAAATCTGTACCGTTTTAAGATAGATATTGAATTATGGTGCACTCTCCACGCCAGCAATGAGTGCTCGTGAGGTGACGCCTGGTAAACGCACGCACGGTACAAATATGTCATCATCATTACCGATATCTGCGTACAAAGCAGATTGGCACACCCAGCAATGGGTAATATGCCGTGATGATATATTTATTTATTTATTTATTGACTTATGTTTAATCTGAAGTAATTTTAAACGTAATGTAAGAAAATGAATTGCAAAAAAGAACAGATTTAAACAAACCATCTAAAATTATTGAATTGACTTGTTCCAAACATTAAGGCATGATTTATCGATTTTGATATTCATTATGTCTTTCTCAGCCTGACATTTTGTTAAATCTATTTACAAAATAAAATATATAAATTAACAATAAACATACGTCTTAAAATAGGTAAAATAGGTATAGCCTTGTACTGTACAGAGTTCCTTTATGGTGCTCTCCTTCCTTATTTTTATTTTTTATTCTGTAGTGTTTAATCCTTTGTCCTGTGTTTAGCACCAAATCTTTTTGGGTTTCATTTAAACACGTATATTCTGTTTTGCATGTTTACTTCCAGACTATGTTTTTAGTGTTGATACGACATGCATAATTTGTCATTAACGTATCAAATATGACATGACAATGTTTATCTTTTTAATTTTGTACATAGATTGTGATATTATTCCTACCTTTCTGATCCTTTTCGACGTGTTTCCTTACACATTTTCCAAAATTCTATTTACAAAATAAAATATGTAACATAATAATAAATATGGCTTAAAATCATTACATATACCTACCTTGTTAAATTCATCATCTTTTCTTTAATTATTACATATTATTTAAACATTTTATTGCATTTAAAAGGAAGAAAACAGATAATTTGTCATCATTGACATTGACATAACAGCGTTTATCGTCTTAAATTTTCAAGGAAAACTGTGATCGTTACTGTGAAAAATATTGTTTAGTTAGGAATATTTGTTTTTTACCTAGTTACTTATGACATATTTGGCAACACTGTTCAAGTACATATGAAACGTCAAAATTTATAATTTTTAATTAAAATGTTTTAGGCCTTTTTTACCTGTGCGGATATAATTGCCCATTCTCAAAATTTATAATTATGAATTAAACTTCTTTCAAATTGTCTCCATTTCATAAATATTACCATTTAAAGGTTCAAAATGACATGACAAACATGGCGTTCTTCGTCTTAAATTTTTCAAAGAGAACTGTGATCATTACAGTGACCTATTGTTTCTGTCCCAATTTTCAATCTTTAATAATTTTTTACTCCAAAACTATGCATCCTACAGAAATTCGTCCCATTAGAAGGGCCCTGAAGCCAATCATTTCCTACAATTTGATACAAATTTCATGAAAATCGGTCGCACCGTTTAAGCTGTAGCCTTGTCTAAAGTTTGGCGATCGGCTTTTTGATTAAAGAATATATAGAAAGATCCTCTAACTGTTTAGTATATATGACTAGCCTAAGCTCGGCTTCGCCGAGTTTACCCTAGGGCTCCGCCGATAGTGTTTTATAATAGTTTATACGTACATCCCATCTGTCTACGCACAATTTAAAACCAAAGAGGTAACGCCAACAGTCTTGTCAGATACCCAAGTTCCCCCTTCTATCAAACGAATTAACTTTATTTATAAAACAAAAGCCAATCAACCTGTCATAAATTTCCACACTTGTGTCTAAAAGTTCGTAACCAGACCTCTCATTTGATACCAAACACGACATATTTCTAGCACCTTTATACAAAAACAAAAGCCGACCGAGATGTCTATTTGTTGACACTTCTATGTTACAGCCCTGCAGAAAAAAATTCACATGATCCTAATCACTACATGGTTCTGACAACTTTATGTAAAAAACAAAAGCCGGTGAAGTTGATGTCAAAATTTTGAAAGTTCTATAGTTTAGCCATGCAGAAAACTTTTCATTTAATACCAAACAGGATATACAGGTGCAAGGCTTTGGAGTATGAATTCTGATATCAAAAGGGGGAAAAATCCCAATAAACATTGATGCTATAACGCTTTCTAACAGAGATAGGTACCCAGGATTTTATTAAAATAAAAAAAAACAGGAAACAGGTTATTTTTATTTATTTTTGTATTGGGTCATAAATTATTTATAAAAAGAATCCCAGAGCAAGTGTTTAAAATGAAAGGCATTACAATCAATAAATTATTGAATACTACGGTAAATTATTAAAATATTACATTTTCATTAAATACAGAAGGCTTGGCAATACTTTTTTGTATTAGAAATATTATCAAAATATTAAATAACAGGTGTAATAATTCAATAATTATTGGATTGAAATGAGTAGAATTTTTAATTAATTAAATCTCATTTAAATTTTAAATGAATTAAACA
Source organism: Harpalus rubripes (assembly GCA_963082715.1). Classification (NCBI taxonomy): domain Eukaryota; kingdom Metazoa; phylum Arthropoda; class Insecta; order Coleoptera; family Carabidae; genus Harpalus; species Harpalus rubripes. The sequence goes on from CAUJCB010000692.1 coordinate 141,389, forward strand.
AATGCCATCAGCCAACTATTTTCTATTTCAGTATTACGCTTCATTTTAGATAAATCCTCGGTATCTCTGTTATGAAGCGTTCTAGCACCAATGTTTATTGGGATTTTTTTCATGTTGGTGTCTAGAATTCATACTCCGAAGCCTTACATAGTTACATGAAACACCCTGTATTTCTGACAAATTTATACGAAAAACAAGAAATGTTTTCTCATGGACTGTCATAGAGAATTGTCAAAAATACGACAGCTCGATCGGCTATTCTTTTTTGCATAAAATTGTCAATAATATTTCGGAAGTGTAGTATCTATAGCTGAGTGCACGATGTATAATGTATTACAAAGAATGGCTAAATAACCGGGTTAGTTCATACAGTATGCCGCTAGATGTCAGGTTTTTTGCGACCCGGTTTTTACAAAAATATTTGAAATAGTAAATTATTTCTATATATCGCACAATATTTTATATTTTCAATACATTACCTTTTATCTTTTGTCAGTTCTATGTATGTATTTTATACAAATTCCATACAACAGGCTTCTATAAGTTTAGTAATATTATAAAATAAACATAATGTCATGTACTTGACACTGACATCTTTCAATCAGAATTTTCTAAATCGTAGTACCTGTTTCTATGGTTATATCATGGCTGGCTGCTACAAAATCGCACATTTTGGCACCTTAAAAAGACTATGGTCCGTATTCTTACATCTTAAAGTAGCGCTACTTCCGAAAAATCGCTACTTCAACTGTCAAATGTCAACTTTAACATTAAAATGAGAGATATAAAAATAAATTAAATTGTAAAAAGCATTTATTTCTAATGTCATAGGTTTCATTTACAAAAATATGAAACCTATTCTTATCTACTCATAAAATTATATAAATATAAAATCGAAATAGCGCTACTTCCGAAGTAACGTTACTTCAAGAGGTGAAAATTCGGGTCTATATCTCTTTATTTGATCCATACCCTGTTGTACATCCTATATCACAACATTTTCTATTTAAACGCGAACTTATTTTAACCGCAACCGACACACTGCGGCAATATACCTATAAATAAATATACTGCTGATGCCCTATCTCTCACTTAAGAGGAGTCTGCTACAAACATTATTGTCTATCCTTGTCAGTTAGTGTAAGAATTTCCCTCCCACTAGTTCCCCTTTCTCGTTCTACACCAATAAAATCAAAGCAATCTGGCGCTTGCGCGGAGCTATTCTTACAGACAAGTGCAGCTATATATGCAGGTATATATGTCTGCGCTCGTCCAAAGTTGGTCTCACAAATCTCACTCCCACCAGCAGTATATTAGTTTTATAGGTATATTACTGCGGCACACCAACTGCCAAACGCCTGTCAAATGGTAACGGGTCGCGTTAGCTTCTTTTTTACCAGCTAGTTATGTCAACGCATCTCGTACTCTCACCTATAGATACTACACCGTGGTAGGAACTGATGAAAACATATAATGAAATGAACAAATGCTGCGCATTTTATGCGAGCAAACGGGACAAAATTACAGGATAAATATAAACATAATACAAGGTGCCCATTTTATATGTTCCCGCCTGAAATTTTAAGAGTAAGCAAAACCATATACATTTTATAAGCCACTTGGTGAATATTAGTACTTTAAATCGAATAATCGCAGTAGGTATAAGAGCAAAACAAAATTTTAAAAACCAAGTCACTTATGAAATGTATCATGGATTGCCTAATCATGAATTTTCAGGCGGGAACTTTTAAAATGCGGACCCTGTATTAGTAACATGTATATGAGTACACAATACTAAATTTAAAGATAAAAATAAATCAAACAAAACTAAAAGATGTGATATTTTAATTCTAGAGTAAACAGTTAGTTACAAACTGCAGAAAAGTAAGTACTTACATTACATTAGATCTGAACTTTTACAACGAATTTGAAAATATATCAATAAAGTTCGGATTGTTAAAAATGATAGGTATTAAAGATTACTTTTCTGGCTCATGCTGTATGATTATGTAATTTAAAATATTTTTTATTAGTACGATACAATAATTGGGAATAAAAGAATTTTAATATAGATAATTTTAACGTAATATAAGAAAATAAAATACAGATTAAATTCTGTACCGTTTTAAGATAGATATCGAATTATGTATAATCTGAAATAATTTTAAACGTAATGTAAGAAAATGAATTACAAAAAAAGAACAGATTAAAACATACTATCTAAAATTATTGAATAATATTTCAGATGTATAATCAAAAAATGCAGTTAATATAATTTTTCGATATACTTACATACCACGTGGCGCTCCAAATCCGTTACATAGGCATTTAACATAGGAAAACAGTTTTTCCTTGCGCGTTGCTTTCCAAATTATTTTAGAAAAAAAATACTTCAAATAAAAGATGTAGATCATGAAATTCTGCTTTTGAATCAAGATATAAATTTAATTGTGTGATTTTTTTATTAATTGGCAATAAAATAATTTTAAAATGGGTAATTTTAAACGTAATATATGAAAATGAAATGCAGATTTAAATCTGTACCGTTTTAAAGTGTAAGAAAATGAATTGCAAAAAATAACATTAAAACATACCATCTAAAAATATTGAATTGTCTTATTCCAAACATTAAGGCATGATTTTGCTGTAGGATTTTGGTTACTCCAATGAGTAACACATTTCTGGCTGGACTCGATGAAGAACAACTAACTAACGCGTATCTTTCTAATTTTGTACATGTACCTACTCTTTATCGATTGCGATGTTCATATGTCTTGCTCAGCCTGACATTTTGTTATATCTATTTACAAAATAAATTACGTAAATTAACAATAAACATGGCTTAAAATCATTACATATACTTCATTCTACGATGTCTTCCGATGCCATTTCTCCACTGCTCTCTACCTTGCCGTAGGTCTTCATTTAATCCTCTCTCTCTTATTTCTTCTTGGACTCCTGCTATACCGAACCTCTTCTAGGTCTCCTTCTTTTCTTATTGCCGATAGGTGTCCACTGTAGTATTTGTTTTGGAAGCCTATAGTAATTTGAATGTCCATGATATCTCTTATTCTTTCGTTCCTTATCTTTTCTCTTCTTGACTTTCCTGCTGCCCTCCTCCAATAATCCATTTTCATAGCTAGGAGAATTAATTCAGCCTTTTTCTTTAAAGGTCACATATGCTTTTTCTAATGGTGTTATGAATTCTTCTTTTATTTTCCTTTGAAATAATTTAATCCCATATTATGCTATTTAGTTGAAATATAGCTTTTCCTCCTTGTGTACAGCGTTCCTTTATGGTGCTTATTCATAAATTTTATCCCAAGTATTTATATTCTGTAGTGTTTAATCTTTTTTCTGTGTTTAGCATCAAATCTTGCTGGGACCCTTTTAAACACATATATTCTGTTTTATGCTGTTTACTTCTAAACCCCAGCTACGGTATTTTTCTATAATTTTTCGTGTCATGTATTCACTATCGTAGTAGTCCTGTGCAATAAGTATTTGATCATCTGCAATAATAATAAGGGGTAAATTGTTTGATCTTCCAAAGGTATACCCATATTTTTGCACTTTTTCTACCACGATTACAGTGCTTTTGTTACATATACCTACCTAATTTAATTCCTTCATTCTTTTCTTCAATTTTACATATTATTTAAATATTTTTAGCATTGAAAGGGACAACTGATACGACATTCATAATTTGGCATTAACGTATCAAATGTGACACATGACAGTGTTTATCTTTTTAATTTTGTACATGTATTCTTGGATCGATTGTGATATTATTCCTGCCTTTCTTATCTTTGTCGACGTGTTTCCTTATACATTTTCCAAAACTCTATTCACAAAATAAATTATATAATAAATTCATAAAAAAACATGGCTTAAAATGAAAATATATACCTACCTCGTTTAATTCATTAACTTTTCTTCTCCAATTTTACGAGTACATATTATTTATGAATTTTTTTACATTCAAAAGGATGAAAACCGATCATTTGTCATCATTGACACTGGCATGCCACATGACATGACAGCGTTTATCTTCTTAAATTTTTCAAGGAAAACTGTGATCGTTACTGTGACCTATTGTTTCTTTCCCAATTTTCAACCTTTAATAATTTTTTTACACAAAAACTATGCATCCTACTGGAATTCGACCCATTAGAAGGGCATTGAAGCCAATCATTTCCGACAACTTGGTATAAATTTCACGAAAATCGGTCGCACCGTTCAAGCTGTAGCCTTGTCTAAAGTTTCGGCGATCGTCTTGATTAATTCAAACAACTATATATATATATATATATATATATATATATATATATATATATATATATATATATATATATATATATATATGACTCTAACCTTTTAGTATTATAGACTAGCCTAACCTCGGCTTCGCCGAGTTTACCCTAGGGCTCCGCCGATAGTGTTTTATGATAGACTATACGTACATCCAATCTGTCTACGCACAATTTAAAACCAAAATGCTAACGCCCGCAGCCTTGTCAGATACCCAAATTCTCTCAAACGATTTAACTTTATGCATAAAACAAAAGCCAATGAACGTGTCAGAAATTTTGACACATGTATCTAACAGTCCTTAATTAGACCTCTCATTTGATACCAAACACGACATATTTCTAACATCTTTATGCACAAAACAAAAGCCGACTGAGATGTCTAATTGTTAACACTTCCATATCAGCAGACAAAATTTCAGTCGATCCCAATCACGACAGGGTTCAGACAACTCTATGCGAAAAACAAAAGCCAATTGAGTTGATGTCTAAATTTTGGAAGTTCTATAATTTAGCCAGGCAGAAAACTTTTCATTTAATACCGAACAAAATATATTTCTGACAAACAACAAGAAATGTTTTGTCAAGGGCTATCATGGAGAAATGTCAAAAGTACGACAGCTCAGTCGGCTACAATTTTCTTGCAAAAAGTTGTCAATAATATTTCAGAAGTATAATCAAAAAATCTGATGTGGCCAGCACATTACCTTCCGTCAGTTCTATTCATTTTGTATAAATGTCATACAGAAAGTTCCTTGCAAAAGATTATATTTCTTGTACATTACCTTAAGGTAGTTGTATGTATTTTATACAAAGTCCAAATACAGAAAATTTCTAACAAAAGATCCTATATTTCCAGTAAAATTATAACATAACCTACTGTCAACTACACTTGACACTGTCACCTTTCAATCAGAATTTTCTTAATGTAGCAGCTGTTTTCAAAGTTATAGCAAAGCTGACTAATATATATGCTGTTTAATTTCTTTATAATTTTTTAACTCTATGTCCATTTAATATGAAGTATAAAATGCATTCAAATCGTATAGAGAATAAATAATTCTTTAATATTTATAATAACATTAAATGTGAAGAATGATATTTAACATCGTTTTTACAAGAAAAACTTTTAAAATCTTCAAATGAGGGTACTTCCGGTTGACCAATTATAACCAAAATCTAATCAGCTCTTCACATGGATGTAACGAAGAGGAATACGAAAGAATTATAATTTTTGGAATTGTAGTATTAGAGTTATCGCATTAGAAAATTTTGTCACACACAGACACACACACACACACACACACATACATACACACACACACACATACAGACATCATCGTAAAAATAGTAAAATCGTATTCTAGGGACCCTAAAACGTGCTTATTCATCAAAAACTCACCACCGAATTTTTTGACCAAAGACAATACCTTCCTTACCTAAAGGTGACGGAAGGTAAAAATGCAGTTAAATATAATTTTTCGACATACCTACATACCAGGTGGCACTCTAAATCCGTTACATAGGCATTTAACATGGGAAAACAGTTTTACCTTGCGCGTTGGTTTCCAAATTATTTTTGCAAAAATACTTCAAATAAAAGTTGTAGATCATGAAATTCTGCATTTGAATCAAGAAAAAAATTAATTGTGCATGCTTTGTAACGGTAGAAATTGCAAATGAAAATATCGAAAATCACGTCAAAAATAGTGATAGCCATAAAATTAAAACAAACAGCATAACAAATGTAATTTTTAGGTGATTGAAAAAGTCTCAATATTTGACAGTTAAAACATCAATCATTTGTTTGTCTGTTTGTTTTAATTCCATGGCTAGTGCTATTAAACTAAAATTTTCATATTTAATTTCTAGAGTTACTAAACATACGAAATGGATTTTGTTTATTAATATTAAAGTAGAATTTTATGCTCTACAACTTTTATTTGAATAATTTTTTTCTATAATAATTTGGGGGGCAACGCGTTACGGAAAACTGTTTTACCATGTTAAATGCTTATGTATACAAAGTGATTGGTAGGAACTGATAAAAACATATATTGAAATAAACAAATGCTGCGCGTTTTATGCGAGCAAACAGGACAAAATGTCTTAATTACAGGATAAATACAGTGTGTTCAAAAAAATTCGGAATAGGCTATGTACAAAGACACGTATGTCAATTAATTAAATGTCAATTTGACTTAAAATATTGTCAAAAATGTTTTGCAAAGAAATCAAAGCTTTTCAAATTAGAAAACGGCGAATGTCGATAAACTGTATCCTTTGACAACTTGACTTTTGAATTGAATATTGATCAAACACACGTTTCTCTGTTCTCCGAGTTAGGATTTTTTTTAACACACTGTATGAACGTAATATTAATAACACGTCTATGAGTACACAATACTAAATTTAAAAGTAAAAATAAATCAAACAAAACTCAAAAATGTGATATTTTAATTCCAAAGTAAACAATTAGTTACAAACTGAAGAAAAGTAAGTAGTTACATTACATTAATAAAGTTTGGATTGTTATTAAAGAGGAAAAATGTAAGACTCATAGGTATACAAGATTACTTTTGTGGTTTATGCTGTATGATTATGGCCCAGTTGCATAAAACATTGTTAACTTTTATCACATTGTTAACTTTGACAAGACTTCTTTTCCATTGTATTTTTGATACGTATCCACGGTTACATTGTGCATATGATCAGCTAACAACGTTTTATAACCCTATGTAATTTTAAAGATTTTTTATTAATTGGCAATAAAAGAATTTTAAAATAGATAATTCTAAACGTAATATAAGAAAATGAAATGCAGATTAAAATCTGTACCGTTTTAAGATAGATATTGAATTATGGTGCACTCTCCACGCTAGCAACGGTACAAATATGTCATCATCATTACCGATATCTGCGTACAAAGCAGACTGGCACACCCAGCAATGGGTAATATGCCGTGATGATATAATTATTTATTTATTTATTGAATTATGTTTAATCTGAAATAATTTTAAACGTAATGTAAGAAAATGAATTGCAGAAAAGAACAGATTAAAACATACCATCTAAAATTATTGAATTGTCTTGTTCCAAACATTAAGGCATGATTTTCCTGTAGGATTTTTGGTTTATCCAATGAATAACATATCTCTGGCTGGATTCGATGAAGAACAACTAACTAACGCCTATGTCATTCTCAACCTGACATTTTGTTAAATCTATTTACAAAATAAAATATATAAATTAACAATATACATGACTTAAAATTATTACATATACTTCGTTCTACGATGTCTTCCGATGCCATTTCTCCACTGCTCTCTATCTTGTCATATATCTTCATTTAATTCCCTCTCTCTCTTATTCCTTCTTGGACTCCTGCTACCCAACTTCTTCTAGGTCTCTTTTATTTTTGCCGGTAGGTGTCCACTGTAGTATTTGTTTAGGAAGCCTCTCATGTATGTTTATTTCTAGACCTCAGCTACGGTTATCTTCTATAAATTTTCGTATCATGTATTCACTATCGTCGTAGTCTTGTGCAATAAGTATTTCATCATCTGCAAACCATAAAGTGTAAATTGTTTGAACTTCCAAGGGTATACCCATATTTTTGCAATTCTTCTTCCACGTTTATAGTGCTTTTTGTATATACCTACCTACATTCTTTTCTTCAATTTTACATAGTTAAATATTTTTAGTATTGAAAAGAACAACCGGTACGACATTCATAATTTTTTGTCATTAACATATCAAATATGACAATGTATATTTTTAATTTTGTATGTGTACTCTTCGACCGATTCCTGTCCTTGTTATCCTTTTCGTCGTGTTACCTTATTCATTTTCCAAAATTCTATATACAAAATAAAATATATAATACATTAATATAAAACATGGCTTTAAATCATTTTATATACCTACCTCGTTTAATGCATAATCGTTTCTTCAATTTTACATATTATTTAAGCATTTTTTTTGCATTTAAAAGGATGAAAACCGATAATATGTAATCGTTGACATTGACATACCATATGACATGAGCCCCACACACTCCGTTATTTGTGTACGGTTTAGTTTTAGAACGTACGGGTAAAGCTGTGCGAATAAAGTACGCTGGACCGCCGACCCAAATACTACCAGTTTCTTTTTGTCAGTTTTGTAAAATCTATTTACAAAATAAAATATAAACATATCTTAGATTAATACACTGACCGGCACAGAAAACAATCCTTGACATTCTCTCTGTACACTGTACACTTTGTCCTCCCAGTCTTTCTTGTCGTTGATGCTTTTCCTACATTTCTCGTCCATTTCGTCGTTTAATAACCTCGAACATTTACAACAATCTATTTACAAAATAATTTATAAAATAAGAATAAACATATCTTACATTCATAGCGTACCTTACGTCGTTTAATTCCTACATTCTTTTCTTCAATTTTAAACCGATTATTTTCTGTAGTTTAAATTTGTCATTAACATTTCAATTGTGACAGAAGGCAGTATTTATCTTTTTAATTTTATACATGTATTCTTCGTTCGATTGTGAAACTTTTCTAGCCTTTATCAACGTTTTCGTAGTTTTTAGTAACTTCTGACATTTCGTAAAATCTATTTACAAAATAAAATCTAAATTAATAATAAATATTGCTTAAATTCATTACGTATACCTACCTCGTTTAATTCATATTCTTTTCTTCAATTTTACACAATATATTTATTTATATTTAGCATTGAAATGGTCGACAACCCATACGACATTCATAATTTGTCATTATTGACATTGACATCATGCCAAATGTTACACATGACAGCATTTTTATCTTCTAAATTTTTACATGTAATCTACGATCCATTGTTTAATTTTACGTTTAATAATTTTTTACTCGAAAACTATGCATCCTACAGAAATTCTTCCCATTAGAAGGGCCCTGAGGCCAATCATTTCCTACAATTTGATATAAATTTCATGAAAATCGGTCGCACCGTTTAAGCTGTAGCCTTGTCTAAAGTTGGGCGATCGTCGTGATTAAAGAATATAACTATAGATAGTGAATCTAATCGTTTAGTATTATAGACTAGCCTAAGCTCGGCTTCGCCGAGTTTACCCTAGGGCTCCGCCGATAGTGTTTTATAATAGTTTATACGTACATCCAATCTGTCTACGCACAATTTAAAACCAAAGTGGTAACGTCAACAGTCTTGTCAGATACCCAAGTTCCCCCTTCTATCAAACGAATTAACTTTATGCATAAAACAAAAGCCAATCAACCTGTCATAAATTTCCACACTTGTGTCTAAAAGTTCGTAACCAGACCTCTCATTTGATACCAAACACGACATATTTCTAGCACCTTTACACAAAAACAAAAGCCGACCGAGATGTGTATTTGTTGACACTTCTATGTTATAGCCCTTCAGAAAAAAATTCACTTGATCCTAATCACAACATGGTTCTGACAACTTTATGTAAAAAACAAAAGCCGGTCAAGTTGATGTCAAAATTTTGAAAGTTCTATAGTTTAGCCATGCAGAAAACTTTTCATTTAATACCAAACAGGATATACAGGTGTTTCGTATAAGAGTGCAAGGCGTAGGAGTATGAATTCTGATACCAAAAGGGGGGAAAATCCCAATAAACATTGGTGCTATAACGCTTCCTAACAGAGATACCCAGGATTTTATTTTTTTTAAAAAAAACAGGAAACAGGTTAGTTTAATTTATTATTATATTGGGTCATAAATAATTATTTTTAAAAAGAATCCCAGAGCAAGTGTTCAAAATGAAAGACATTACATTCAATAAATAAATCAGTATTATTTAAAAATACTACTGTAAATGATTAAAATACTACATTTTCATTAAATACAGAAGGCTTGGCAATACTTTTTTGTATTAGAAATATTATCAAAATATTAAATAACAGGTGTAATAATTAAATAATTATCGGATTGAAATGAGTAGAATTTTTAATTAATTAAATCTCATTTAAATTTTAAATGAATTAAATGCCATCAGCCAACTATGTTCTGCTATTTCAGTATTACGCTTCATTTAAGATAAATCCTCGGTATCTCTGTTATGAAGCGTTCTAGCACCAATGTTTATTGGGATTTTTTTCATGTTGGTGTCTAGAATTCATACTCCGAAGCCTTACATAGTTACACGAAACACCCTGTATTTCTGACAAATTTATACGAAAAACAAGAAATGTTTTCTCATGGACTGTCATAGAGAATTGTCAAAAATACGACAGCTCGATCGGCTATTCTTTTTTGCATAAAATTGTCAATAATATTTCGGAAGTGTAGTATCTATAGCTGAGTGCACGATGTATAATGTATTACAAAGAATGGCTAAATAACCGGGTTAGTTCATACAGTATGCCGCTAGATGTCAGGTTTTTTGCGACCCGGTTTTTACAAAAATATTTGAAATAGTAAATTATTTCTATATATCGCACAATATTTTATATTTTCAATACATTACCTTTTATCTTTTGTCAGTTCTATGTATGTATTTTATACAAATTCCATACAACAGGCTTCTATAATTTCAGTAAAATTATAAAATAAACATTGTCATGTACTTGACACTGACATCTTTCAATCTGAATTTTCTTAATCGTAGTACCTGTTTCTATGGTTATAGCATGGCTGGCTGCTACATAAAATTATATAAATAAAAAATCGAAATAGCGCTACTTCCGAAGTAACGTTACTTCAAGAGGTGAAAATTCGGGTCTATATCTCTTTATTTGATCCATACCCTGTTGTGCACAACATTTTCTATTTAAACGCGAACTTATTTTGACCACAACCGACACACTGCGGCACACCAACTGCCAAACGCCTGTCAAATGGTAACGGGTCGCGTTAGCTTCTTTTGTACCAGCTAGTTATGTCAACGCATCTCGCACTCTCACCTATAGATACTACACCGTGGTAGGAACTGATGAAAACATATAATGAAATGAACAAATGCTGCGCATTTTATGCGAGCAAACAGGAAGAAATTACAGGATAAATATAAACATAATGCAAGGTGACCATTTTATATGTTCCCGCCTGAAATTTTAAGAATAAGCAAAACCAAATATATTTTATAAGCCACTTGGTGAATATTAGTACTTTAAATCGAATAATCACAGTAGGTATAAGAGCAAAACAAAATTTTAAAAACCAAGTCACTTATGAAATGTATCATGGATTGCCTAATCATGAATTTTCAGGCGGGAACTTTTAAAACGCGGACCCTGTATTAGTAACATGTATATGAGTACACAATACTAAATTTAAAGATAAAAATAAATCAAACAAAACTAAAAGATGTGATATTTTAATTCTAGAGTAAACAGTTAGTTACAAACTGCAGAAAAGTAAGTACTTACATTACATTAGATCTGAACTTTTACAACGAATTTGAAAATATATCAATAAAGTTTGGATTGTTAAAAATGATAGGTATTAAAGAATACTTTTCTGGCTCATGCTGTATGATTATGTAATTTAAAATATTTTTTATTAGTACGAAACAATAATTGGGAATAAAAGAATTTTAATATAGATAATTTTAACGTAATATAAGAAAATAAAATACAGACTAAATTCTATACCGTTTTAAAATAGATATCGAATTATGTATAATCTGAAATAATTTTAAACGTAATGTAAGAAAATGAATTACAAAAAAAGAACAGATTAAAACATACTATCTAAAATTATTGAATTGTCTTGTTCCAGACTATGATTTTCCTGTACACGTCTTAAAATCATTACATATACCTATACCCAGATAGCACAAATATATACCATGAATATGCTATGAATATTTTCTAAGAATATTTGAATATTCCAGGAATTACCTATTTATGTTCTGGAATATATAGAGAATATTCCAGGAATATGTTGATGTCTCGAAAAAAAATATTCCCTGATGATCCGCACAATATCCTATGGAATATTTCATGTATATTCTGGGAAATAAACAAACATATTCCTCATTCCTTCATAATATATTCACTGGAATATTCTAGGATATTATATGGGAGATAATGAATAGTCAACACATTTATAGATATACATATATTCATTAAAAATAAAAATTACATTCGTGTTTCGTGCACTCATATAAAAAAGTGTATTTTTTTACTTTTCCATGGAACTCCCAAAGGTAGACATCTAAGTTCAATGTTTTTGTGGCTAATAAATATACATACATATTGAAGTAGTAGTGTCACGATCTACACACGTATATTTATATCTAAAATTGAAAAATATATTAATACGAATTTGTATATAATTACAGAGAGTATACTCCACCTTCTTGAAAAATTAATTTCTCAAGATTATGTCGCTAATTTTGATGGGCATTAAGTTTTTGCTCTCGGGTCGCTAGTCTAAAATAAGGATATAAAAATTAGTGCATTCAATTATTGCCAAAGGCTATAAATATAGTAAAATGGTAAAATTACTTACTTCAGTTTCTCTTGTTCATTAAATCCTATGCCATCTTGCAGACATAAACAGTTTTTTTTCTATATTTGGACATGGTATAGAATACCTAATCAACAGATTATACAAACAGTTATGCAGTTTATACAGTATATATATAAACGCAATGTACTTACTTTTTTTTTATCCCAAATTATTACTGAGTAGTCAGAGTGTTAGTGTCTAAATTTGTGATTTGTGCTGAGTAATCAACAAACGCTGTGTCTCGGGCGGGCTACAGATGAGATATGAGATGCAGAAGCTACAGACTACAAACCATGGATGTTACCATAGCAACAACGAACGATACAAACAAATCGAACCAATTCAAATATGATGAAATAAACATTAAATAAATAGTAGAATAATTATTTATAGTAGTTACACAAATATTTTTAAAATTGCCGTGATAATAAATACTAAAATTTATGTTTGGGTATTGTTTACAAAAATCTAATCAGCAAATAATATAAATGCCAAATAGTGATGCAGTTTATACAGCATATAATATGTAAATATAATGTACTTATGTACTTGTTTCTTATCCCAAATTATTGAAACTCTTCTAATTAGAGCTGATTAATTAACAAAAGTTACTAACGTTTAGGAGTGAGTATGCATGTATTGTTACCTTAGCAACGACGAATGATACAAATAAACCATAACGTAGAAAAAATACAAATATGAGGAAATAAGCATGAAAGAAATATAGAATCATTATTTGTTGTAGGTACACTAATATTTATGAAATTACCGTGGAAATGAAAAATAAAATTTTTATAGTTGGGTATTGTTTAAAAACGCACGCAAATTATTGTAAATCTAACAGCTTTACTTGGTTTAGCACCACTATTTCAAACCAAAACTGAGGAACAAAGTCAGCATGGTGATAGATAAAACACAATTAACGTAAATAATGTGAAATGTAACACAATATTTATATATAAATATTAAGCCTATCTCGCATTAAGAACGCAAAAATAGCTCCAAAATAAATACTTCCTCCAAAATTGATTTTAATATATTATGCGGAGAATATTCTCAATGATATATACTTGAAATATTCCCATATATTCTGGAATAATATAAGAATATCCTGATCATATTAAAATAAATAATCATAGAATATTCTAGCTTGAATATTACAGTAATATACCAATATATTCGTAATATTCTTAGGACATTCCTGAGATATTTGGAATATAGAAGACATATATAGGACTTTCTCAGAATATTCTGAGAAGATTTGTGCTATCTGGGTATATATACAATAGGTTTATAACGTTGTACCATGTCTTCCGATGCGAATTCTCCACTGGTCTTGCCATAGATCTTCATTCTCTCTTATTTCTTCTTGGATTCCTGCTACCCAATTCCTTCTAGGTCTCCCTCTTTTCTTTTTGCCGCTAGGAGTTTACTGTGGTATGTGTTTTGCCATTACTCATTTGCTGTACGTGATCGTACCATCTTAATTGACTTGTTTTTATATCATCGGTTATAGTAATTGATACATGCATAATTTGTCATTAACATATCAAATATGACATGACAATGTTTATCTTTTTAATTTTGTACATCGATTGTGATATTATTCCTACCTTTCTGATCCTTTTCGACGTGTTTCCTTATACATTTTCCAAAACTCTATTTACAAAATAAAATATGTAACATAATAATAAACATGGTTTAAAATCATTACATATACCTACCTGGTTAAATTCATCATCTTTTCTTTAATTATTACATATTATTTTAACATTTTATTGCATTTAAAAGGAAGAAAACTGATAATTTGTCATCATTGACATTGACATAACAGCGTTTATCGTCTTAAATTTTCAAGGAAAACTGTGATCGTTACTGTGAAAAATATTGTTTCTGTCCCAATTTTCAGTCTTTATTAATTTTTTACTCGAAAACTATGCACCCTACAGAAATTCGTCTCATTAGAAGGGCCCCGAAGGCAATCATTTCCTACATCTTGGTACAAATTTCACGAAAATCGGTCGAACCGTTTAAGCTGTAGCCTTGTCTAAAGTTGGGCGATCGTCGTGATGAATTTAAATATATATATATATAGATATATAGAACTATAGATAGTGAATCTGATCGTTTAGTATTAGGACTAGCGTAACCTCGGCTTCGCCGAGTTTTCCCTAGGGCTTCGCCGATAGTGGTTTATAATGCCTACGCAACATGCCCACCCAAACTGCCCACGCAACATGCCCACTCAAACTGCCCACGCAACATGCCCACCCAAACTGCCCACGCAACATGCGCACCCAAACTGTCCACGCAACATGCCCACTCAAACTGCCCATGCAATATGCCCACGCAACATGCCCACCCAAACTGCCCACGCAACATGCCCACCCAAACTGCCCACGCAACATGCCCACCCAAACTGCCCACCCAAACAGCCCACGCAACATGCCCACCTAAACTGCCCACGCAACTTGCCCACCCAAACTGCCCACGCAACATGCCCACCCAAACTGCCCACGCAACATGCCCACCCAAACTGCACACGCAACATGCCCACCCAAACTGCCCACGCAACATGCCCACCCAAACTGCCCACGCAACATGCCCACTGAAACTGCCCACGCAACATGCCCACCCAAACTGCCCACACAATATGCCCACCCAAACTGCCCACGCAACGTGCCCACCCAAACTACCCACGCAACATACCCACCCAAACTGCCCACGCAACATGCCCACCCAAACTGCCCACGCAACATGCCCACCCAAACTGCCCACGCAACATGCCCACTGAAACTGCCTACGCAACATGCCCACCCATGCTGTATGATTATGTAATTTAAAAGATTTTTTATTAGTACGATACAATAATTGGCAACCCCCCCCGCAATGGCCTTGAGGATATATTAATTTATTTATAAATGAATAAACAAATAAATAATTAAATAAATAAATAAAAAATAAATAAATAAGTAAATATATAAATACATAAATAAATAAATAAATAAATATATAAACATATAAATAAATAAATAATTAAATAAATTAATAAATTAATAAATTAATAAATTAATAAATTAATAAATTAATAAATTAATAAATTAATAAATTAATAAATTAATAAATTAATAAATTAATAAATTAATAAATTAATAAATTAATAAATTAATAAATTAATAAATTAATAAATTAATAAATTAATAAATTAATAAATTAATAAATTAATAAATTAATAAATTAATAAATTAATAAATTAATAAATTAATAAATTAATAAATTAATAAATTAATAAATTAATAAATTAATAAATTAATAAATTAATAAATTAATAAATTAATAAATTAATAAATTAATAAATTAATAAATTAATAAATTAATAAATTAATAAATTAATAAATTAATAAATTAATAAATTAATAAATTAATAAATTAATAAATTAATAAATTAATAAATTAATAAATTAATAAATTAATAAATTAATAAATTAATAAATTAATAAATTAATAAATTAATAAATTAATAAATTAATAAATTAATAAATTAATAAATTAATAAATTAATAAATTAATAAATTAATAAATTATAAAATTAATAAATTAATAAATTAATAAATTAATAAATTAATAAATTAATAAATTAATAAATTAATAAATTAATAAATTAATAAATTAATAAATTAATAAATTAATAATTTAATAAATTAATAAATTAATAAATTAATAAATTAATAAATTAATAAATTAATAAATTAATAAATTAATAAATTAATAAATTAATAAATTAATAAATTAATAAATTAATAAATTAATAAATTAATAAATTAATAAATTAATAAATTAATAAATTAATAAATTAATAAATTAATAAATTAATAAATTAATAAATTAATAAATTAATAAATTAATAAATTAATAAATTAATAAATTAATAAATTAATAAATTAATAAATTAATAAATTAATAAATTAATAAATTAATAAATTAATAAATTAATAAATTAATAAATTAATAAATTAATAAATTAATAAATTAATAAATTAATAAATTAATAAATTAATAAATTAATAAATTAATAAATTAATAAATTAATAAATTAATAAATTAATAAATTAATAAATTAATAAATTAATAAATTAATAAATTAATAAATTAATAAATTAATAAATTAATAAATTAATAAATTAATAAATTAATAAATTAATAAATTAATAAATTAATAAATTAATAAATTAATAAATTAATAAATTAATAAATTAATAAATTAATAAATTAATAAATTAATAAATTAATAAATTAATAAATTAATAAATTAATAAATTAATAAATTAATAAATTAATAAGTTAATAAATTAATAAATTAATAAATTAATAAATTAATAAATTAATAAATTAATAAATTAATAAATTAATAAATTAATAAATTAATAAATTAATAAATTAATAAATTAATAAATTAATAAATTAATAAATTAATAAATTAATAAATTAATAAATTAATAAATTAATAAATTAATAAATTAATAAATTAATAAATTAATAAATTAATAAATTAATAAATTAATAAATTAATAAATTAATAAATTAATAAATTAATAAATTAATAAATTAATAAATTAATAAATTAATAAATTAATAAATTAATAAATTAATAAATTAATAAATTAATAAATTAATAAATTAATAAATTAATAAATTAATAAATTAATAAATTAATAAATTAATAAATTAATAAATTAATAAATTAATAAATTAATAAATTAATAAATTAATAAATTAATAAATTAATAAATTAATAAATTAATAAATTAATAAATTAATAAATTAATAAATTAATAAATTAATAAATTAATAAATTAATAAATTAATAAATTAATAAATTAATAGATTAATAAATTAATAAATTAATAAATTAATAAATTAATAAATTAATAAATTAATAAATTAATAAATTAATAAATTAATAAATTAATAAATTAATAAATTAATAAATTAATAAATTAATAAATTAATAAATTAATAAATTAATAAATTAATAAATTAATAAATTAATAAATTAATAAATTAATAAATTAATAAATTAATAAATTAATAAATTAATAAATTAATAATATTATAGATGTTTGGCAACACTTGAGTACGGACTTTACATTAGTCTAGTTAGGAATATTTGTTTTTTACCTACATATGACATATTTGGCAACACTGTTCAAGTACATATGAAATGTCAAAATTTATAATATTCAATTAAAATATTTTAGGCCTTTTTTACCTGTGCGGATATAGTTGCCCATTCTCAAAATTTATAATCATGAATTAAACTTCTTTCAAATTGTCTCCATTTCATAAATATTTCCATTTAAAGGTTAAAAATGACATGACAAACATGGCGTTCTTCGTCTTAAATTTTTCAAAGAGAACTGTGATCATTACAGTGACCTATTGTTTCTGTCCCAATTTTCAATCTTTATTAATTTTTTACACAAAAACTATGCATCCTACAGAAATTTGATCCATTAGAAGGGCCCTGAAGCCAATCATTTCCGACAACTTGGTACATATTTCATGAAAATCGGTCGCTCCGTTTAAGCTGTAGCCTTGTCTAAAGTTTGGCGATCGGCATTTTCAACAATCTATTTACAAAATAAATTATAAAATAGGAATAAACATATCTTACATTTATAGCGTACCTTACGTCGTTTAATTCTCACATTCTTTTCTTCAATTTTAAACCGATTATTTTCTGTAGTTTAAATTTGTCATTAACATTTCAAACGTGACAGAAGACAGTATTTATCTTTTTAATTTTACACATGTATTCTTCGTTCGATTGTGAAACTCTTCTATATAGTCTTTATCAACGTTTTCGTAGTTTTTAGTAACTTCTGACATTTCGTAAAATCTATTTACAAAATAAAATCTAAATTAACAATAAATATTGTTTAAGACTAATATGTCTTAAATGTAAGGATTTGGAAATTATCAACTCCTTGAGGTAGCAACCCGCTGCACATGGGAATAGAACGGTTAACCCGCCCTGACTCTACTTAAATAAGTCAATAAATAAATGGAAATAACTGTTTCTGTTACTTGGAAAAATTAGTTATATGTTTTACGGGTTTAAGTTTAATTTTAGAATTGTTTGAAATAGCTGTAGTGTCTTAAACTAATTATTAATATTAATATTATTGCATCTGGCTTCACGCGAGTGCGCGCGCAACCCCACGCCGAGTGCAGCTGCTGCAGCACTGACCGGCATCGATCGAGGCAGACTGTGTCTGGCTGGCATACGGTAAACACGTATCGCGTCGTCGTCCGCGAGAGTGGAATTTTCCACCATTTTTGCATAAAACTTTCTGATTTTCATATGGTCAGTAAAGTAATTGGTTGTTTAATTATCGTACGCGTAGCTTGATTAGCCTAACACGACTAATTCAAGGAGTATCGTTCGGTTTTCATTTAATTTGGTACTTTATAGTCCGCGAATACTTTCCGGCGCCATTTTATGCAGCTAATAGACACATCTCAGGAATCAATTGTAAAATCGAACTGTACAATTTGATTTCTCACGGAATTCGTGTTGTTAGGGATTTGATTCATATTTCCTTGGGTGAAATTATTATTATTTCTTTGTAAACTTGTTTACACACGTCCACCTTCGAGTGACGTCATTCACAGCGCATCTGCTGTTATTGTCGACTTGGTACATTCAATGCAACAAGTTTTGCAGTCTAGTTGGTTGTTATTAAGTTCATTTAGAGTTCTTAATATTGTTTAACTACATTTGTTTGTTCATACACTTATGAAATGATTTAGTTAATTTATACAAATATCGTATTTGTTTATCTTTGGTTTATTATTGTTTATGTCACTTGTATTCAATACGCTATCACATATTTCTCAGAATTGGTTTTCAGTTGTTTGTTATTTTGTTGCAATTATATTTAGCACGTTTGTTAGTTCGTCAAACTAACTGGTCCTTCGTTCGTTTTAATTAGTACATTTCACAAATTAATATTATCCCGTTTATTGGCCAAGTCCAGTGATGTGAACCAGCTATCGAAGGTTGTAATTATTTTGGTTTACATATAGTTTTGTTTTATTCATTGAATTTAACATCAAACACATTGTTGGTGTTTCTAGACCGGATTCGCTGATCTAGAGACATCGCATTTGGGCTTGCGAGCAGGATCAAAACATTTTGGTTCTTCTAGACCGGATTCGCTGGTTTAGGGTTTGAACATTTGGTCCTTCGAGCCATTAGGTCCTTATTACTTAGTCCTTCGCACCGGAGGGACGTTACATTTGGTCCTTCGAGCCGGATTTGGCGGTATTCGGAGATAATTATTGTTTCTAGTTACTTTGGTATTAGTAATTGCATTTATTAACACACTGTAAAATGGCTAAACTACTACTCGAACAATTAGAGGTTGTGATAGAACATATTCGTCGTCTATCAGTCTATTCTTCAGAGACTGATGAAAAAAGTAAAGTGAAATTTGAAGTAACTTTTCCGTCTCTCGCAGCTTGGGAACAAGAATTCAATCGTACTTATTGTGAATATTCTTCAAAGTTAAAACAAACCAAAAATCCCGACGAGGATATATGGCAGAAATTTCCCGAGTTAAGAAGTTGTTTAATGAAATAAACGAACTCATTTGCGACATACGTGTAAATTACAAGCTTAAGTTCAATGGAGACACCGGATCACAGTCAGGGTCCGACAGAGCTAAATCAGAATCACATTCGATTCAATCAGCACAATCTTTGCGATATATGCAACCCAGCTTGCCTAAATTGAATCTCCCAACATTCGATGGGGAGAAAACAACTTTTATGAATTTTTACGATTTATTCACACAGTTGGTGATAAATCGGGACAGTTTGTCAGATATTGAACGACTTCAATATCTCAAGTTATCTTTAAAAGGGGAAGCCGCTAGGCTTATTACAAATATCCCCGTCAAAGCTGATAGTTTTGATATTGCATGGAACGCCATCACAGATGAATATTATCGTCCTAGGTTGTTGAGGTCGGTACATCTGAATGCACTCCAAGATGTGCAAAAGGTCAAGCAGGCAGACGCTCCTACACTAAAATCATTGTTGAACACGGCACGCGAAAACATCGCTGCTCTGAAAAATTTAGAGGTTGATGTTGACTCATGTGGGGTCATTTTGGAAAACATGATTTGTCGTAAGCTAGATTCGGCTACTAGACGACAGTGGGAACTAACATTGGATTCTGACTCCAAGCCCACTCATGTAGAGTTAATTGCGTTCTTGACTAAGCAAGTTTCAAGCTTAGAGGTTGAACCAGACAGACCTGTCAAAACTCACGAGCCAATCAAAAGGCACAAGCCAGCATCGCGAGCGATGACATTGGCAACTGATACGAATTGTCCGTATTGCAGAAAATCTCACTACATCAGTCAGTGTGAAGGGTTTATAGCTCTTAAACCTAAAGGAAGACATGATGCTGCAATTAAACACAAGTTGTGCATCAACTGTCTTAGAATGGGTCACATACGCCCGAACTGTCCTAGTACAGCCACATGCAGAACGTGTAACAAAACTCACCATACGCTGCTGCATTTTGGTGAAAGGTCGAACAAGTCGTTATCACCCAAGCGTGATAAAAAATCTGAGCAAACCAATCGTCCGTCATCACCCAAGAGTGATGCAAACTCTCAAGCCAGTAGTAGTAAGTCTGAAACTACTACGTCAATGTCTGCTAGGACTTATTCACTAAGTCAACACAGAAAACATACTTCGGTATTACTACCCACTGCAAAGCTGCATGTATTTGACAGTGCAGGAAAGGTACATGTTGTACGTGCCTTATTGGATACAGGATCGCAGAAATCCTACATCACAAGTCGTTGTGTCCACAATTTAAATCTGTCTATTGAAGCGTGTCAAACAAAGATTATGTCAATCAGTGACACCCACGTCAAGGATACTAGTGGTATTATACATACCAAAATCAAACCATGTCGTAGAGAAACTCCAGTTCTCGATTTGAGTTGCATTGTAATCGACAACATTACAGGCAGAATCCCAGATTATCCAATATCTCGGGATACCATTAATCAATTTGGGAATATCCAACTTTCGGATCCCGAATGCTATAAATCTCAACGAATAGACATGCTGTTAGGAGCTGACATTTGGGGTCAAGTCATTCGTAACGGAGTTAAGAAAGGAGTCGATGGCACATTTACCGCCATCAAAACAATCTTTGGTTGGGTGGTTATGGGAGAATATACCAGCAAGCAAATAAGCAATGCTGTGGTGTCGTATCATACATACACACAAGAAGATACCCACGAACTATTGTCAAAATTTTGGGAATTGGAAAATGTTCCAACTCCATCGGTTGTCACTAAACCGGAGGATAAAATGGTGGAGGACCATTTTGTCAATACTACCCAAAGAGACTCCGAGGGAAAATACACGGTTTCTTTACCTTTTAAACAGTACCCACCAGTACTAGGCAATTCATATAAGAAAGCTTTGTCCATTTGTCACGCACAGCTGACTCGCTTGAGTAAAAGCCCAGAGTTACTCAAGGCTTATGATGCAATATTCGAAGAATATTTGCAAAAGGGTTACGTCACTAGACTTGATGTGCAACCCAATTTAAATGATCAGGATTCGTACTATATTCCACACCATGCCGTGGTTAAACCTGATAGTGCGACGACACCGGTACGCATTGTGTTCAATGCTTCAAAGCCATCGTCTAATGGAAAGTCGATTAATGACTACTTGTATCCTGGTCCGGTACTACAGAAGAGTATCTTCACTCTTCATTTGCGAAATAGATTTTATCCTATTTTAATTACGGGGGATTTAAAACAGATGTTCCTACAAATTAGAGTTGTACGCGAGCATCAACGATTTCTAAGGTTCATTTGGAAACCTGCGGATGCCACACATCCTATTGTGTACCAATTCAACACTATCTGCTTTGGTTTGAATTGTTCGCCGTTCTTGGCGTTGCGTACAGTTGAGCAGTTGGCTCAAGACGAAGGGAATCAATATCCCTTAGCAGCTAAAGTCCTGCAAAATGATGTCTATATGGACGATGTTGTGACTGGAGCTGAAGACATTCAGTCAGCACTGACACTGCGCCGTGAACTCACGGATATATTCGAAAGGGGAGGATTCACCCTCCGAAAATGGGCCAGTAATTCTCAAACAATACTGGAGGAACTACCAGACAATGCACGCGCAGTGAAAGATGTCCACTTCAATGACGACGAGTCAGTGAAATTGTTAGGTGTCAAATGGGTTTGCAAGTCCGACTGCTACGAGTATACGGTCTCAAAACCCGACGATTTGTGCACCAAAAGAAACATTTTGTCCTGCATTGCAAGGATCTATGATCCATTAGGCATTATGTCCCCATTGGTGATGTTTCTTAAACTCATCATGCAAGAGCTTTGGAAATCAAAGGTAGAATGGGATGAAGAACCTCCCGCTCATATTGTCTCAGAGTGGAACTTGTTTCTGAACGAGATCGATTGTATATCCAACTATTCGATACCAAGGTTAGCCTGTTTGGGTTCTAAATTCGATCTTATCGGATTTGCGGATGCCTCCGAGCGAGGCTACTGTGCCGTTGTCTATGTTAGAAGTTATCCAAACGATAAACCAGTGGTGCAATTGCTCTGTGCAAAGACGCGTGTAGCGCCTTTGAAAAAAATTACTATACCTCGTTTGGAATTATGTGCGGCGCATCTTCTCGCCAAACTTCTCGAGAATATTCTCGAAAATATTCCAAAACAACCGGAGGCTGTACATTGCTTCTCGGACTCTATGATAGTTCTTGCCTGGTTGCGCAAGGAACCACACACTCTGAAAACATTTGTGGGTAATCGAGTCGCTCAAATACAAACAACTTTTCCGAGTGAACACTGGCGTCATGTAACGTCGGAACACAATGCGGCCGACGTAGGTTCTAGAGGTCTCAGTCCTCTAATTTTCAAGACATGTACTCTCTGGATAAAGGGACCAGAGTGGTTACAACAACCTTACTCGTGTTGGCCACAAAGTGAAGTGGTTCAACTTGACGAAGATCAAACCAACTCTGCTCAGACAGAGATTGCCAACGCCTAAGTTTGTCTTTAGGGAGACCCTAAGGTGGCCGGTATGTTTAAGACTAATATGTCTTAAATGTAAGGATTTGGAAATTATCAACTCCTTGAGGTAGCAACCCGCTGCACATGGGAATAGAACGGTTAACCCGCCCTGACTCTACTTAAATAAGTCAATAAATAAATGGAAATAACTGTTTCTGTTACTTGGAAAAATTAGTTATATGTTTTACGGGTTTAAGTTTAATTTTAGAATTGTTTGAAATAGCTGTAGTGTCTTAAACTAATTATTAATATTAATATTATTGCATCTGGCTTCACGCGAGTGCGCGCGCAACCCCACGCCGAGTGCAGCTGCTGCAGCACTGACCGGCATCGATCGAGGCAGACTGTGTCTGGCTGGCATACGGTAAACACGTATCGCGTCGTCGTCCGCGAGAGTGGAATTTTCCACCATTTTTGCATAAAACTTTCTGATTTTCATATGGTCAGTAAAGTAATTGGTTGTTTAATTATCGTACGCGTAGCTTGATTAGCCTAACACGACTAATTCAAGGAGTATCGTTCGGTTTTCATTTAATTTGGTACTTTATAGTCCGCGAATACTTTCCGGCGCCATTTTATGCAGCTAATAGACACATCTCAGGAATCAATTGTAAAATCGAACTGTACAATTTGATTTCTCACGGAATTCGTGTTGTTAGGGATTTGATTCATATTTCCTTGGGTGAAATTATTATTATTTCTTTGTAAACTTGTTTACACACGTCCACCTTCGAGTGACGTCATTCACAGCGCATCTGCTGTTATTGTCGACTAGGTACATTCAATGCAACAAGTTTTGCAGTCTAGTTGGTTGTTATTAAGTTCATTTAGAGTTCTTAATATTGTTTAACTACATTTGTTTGTTCATACACTTATGAAATGATTTAGTTAATTTATACAAATATCGTATTTGTTTATCTTTGGTTTATTATTGTTTATGTCACTTGTATTCAATACGCTATCACATATTTCTCAGAATTGGTTTTCAGTTGTTTGTTATTTTGTTGCAATTATATTTAGCACGTTTGTTAGTTCGTCAAACTAACTGGTCCTTCGTTCGTTTTAATTAGTACATTTCACAAATTAATATTATCCCGTTTATTGGCCAAGTCCAGTGATGTGAACCAGCTATCGAAGGTTGTAATTATTTTGGTTTACATATAGTTTTGTTTTATTCATTGAATTTAACATCAAACACATTGTTGGTGTTTCTAGACCGGATTCGCTGATCTAGAGACATCGCATTTGGGCTTGCGAGCAGGATCAAAACATTTTGGTTCTTCTAGACCGGATTCGCTGGTTTAGGGTTTGAACATTTGGTCCTTCGAGCCATTAGGTCCTTATTACTTAGTCCTTCGCACCGGAGGGACGTTACATTTGGTCCTTCGAGCCGGATTTGGCGGTATTCGGAGATAATTATTGTTTCTAGTTACTTTGGTATTAGTAATTGCATTTATTAACACACTGTAAAATGGCTAAACTACTACTCGAACAATTAGAGGTTGTGATAGAACATATTCGTCGTCTATCAGTCTATTCTTCAGAGACTGATGAAAAAAGTAAAGTGAAATTTGAAGTAACTTTTCCGTCTCTCGCAGCTTGGGAACAAGAATTCAATCGTACTTATTGTGAATATTCTTCAAAGTTAAAACAAACCAAAAATCCCGACGAGGATATATGGCAGAAATTTCCCGAGTTAAGAAGTTGTTTAATGAAATAAACGAACTCATTTGCGACATACGTGTAAATTACAAGCTTAAGTTCAATGGAGACACCGGATCACAGTCAGGGTCCGACAGAGCTAAATCAGAATCACATTCGATTCAATCAGCACAATCTTTGCGATATATGCAACCCAGCTTGCCTAAATTGAATCTCCCAACATTCGATGGGGAGAAAACAACTTTTATGAATTTTTACGATTTATTCACACAGTTGGTGATAAATCGGGACAGTTTGTCAGATATTGAACGACTTCAATATCTCAAGTTATCTTTAAAAGGGGAAGCCGCTAGGCTTATTACAAATATCCCCGTCAAAGCTGATAGTTTTGATATTGCATGGAACGCCATCACAGATGAATATTATCGTCCTAGGTTGTTGAGGTCGGTACATCTGAATGCACTCCAAGATGTGCAAAAGGTCAAGCAGGCAGACGCTCCTACACTAAAATCATTGTTGAACACGGCACGCGAAAACATCGCTGCTCTGAAAAATTTAGAGGTTGATGTTGACTCATGTGGGGTCATTTTGGAAAACATGATTTGTCGTAAGCTAGATTCGGCTACTAGACGACAGTGGGAACTAACATTGGATTCTGACTCCAAGCCCACTCATGTAGAGTTAATTGCGTTCTTGACTAAGCAAGTTTCAAGCTTAGAGGTTGAACCAGACAGACCTGTCAAAACTCACGAGCCAATCAAAAGGCACAAGCCAGCATCGCGAGCGATGACATTGGCAACTGATACGAATTGTCCGTATTGCAGAAAATCTCACTACATCAGTCAGTGTGAAGGGTTTATAGCTCTTAAACCTAAAGGAAGACATGATGCTGCAATTAAACACAAGTTGTGCATCAACTGTCTTAGAATGGGTCACATACGCCCGAACTGTCCTAGTACAGCCACATGCAGAACGTGTAACAAAACTCACCATACGCTGCTGCATTTTGGTGAAAGGTCGAACAAGTCGTTATCACCCAAGCGTGATAAAAAATCTGAGCAAACCAATCGTCCGTCATCACCCAAGAGTGATGCAAACTCTCAAGCCAGTAGTAGTAAGTCTGAAACTACTACGTCAATGTCTGCTAGGACTTATTCACTAAGTCAACACAGAAAACATACTTCGGTATTACTACCCACTGCAAAGCTGCATGTATTTGACAGTGCAGGAAAGGTACATGTTGTACGTGCCTTATTGGATACAGGATCGCAGAAATCCTACATCACAAGTCGTTGTGTCCACAATTTAAATCTGTCTATTGAAGCGTGTCAAACAAAGATTATGTCAATCAGTGACACCCACGTCAAGGATACTAGTGGTATTATACATACCAAAATCAAACCATGTCGTAGAGAAACTCCAGTTCTCGATTTGAGTTGCATTGTAATCGACAACATTACAGGCAGAATCCCAGATTATCCAATATCTCGGGATACCATTAATCAATTTGGGAATATCCAACTTTCGGATCCCGAATGCTATAAATCTCAACGAATAGACATGCTGTTAGGAGCTGACATTTGGGGTCAAGTCATTCGTAACGGAGTTAAGAAAGGAGTCGATGGCACATTTACCGCCATCAAAACAATCTTTGGTTGGGTGGTTATGGGAGAATATACCAGCAAGCAAATAAGCAATGCTGTGGTGTCGTATCATACATACACACAAGAAGATACCCACGAACTATTGTCAAAATTTTGGGAATTGGAAAATGTTCCAACTCCATCGGTTGTCACTAAACCGGAGGATAAAATGGTGGAGGACCATTTTGTCAATACTACCCAAAGAGACTCCGAGGGAAAATACACGGTTTCTTTACCTTTTAAACAGTACCCACCAGTACTAGGCAATTCATATAAGAAAGCTTTGTCCATTTGTCACGCACAGCTGACTCGCTTGAGTAAAAGCCCAGAGTTACTCAAGGCTTATGATGCAATATTCGAAGAATATTTGCAAAAGGGTTACGTCACTAGACTTGATGTGCAACCCAATTTAAATGATCAGGATTCGTACTATATTCCACACCATGCCGTGGTTAAACCTGATAGTGCGACGACACCGGTACGCATTGTGTTCAATGCTTCAAAGCCATCGTCTAATGGAAAGTCGATTAATGACTACTTGTATCCTGGTCCGGTACTACAGAAGAGTATCTTCACTCTTCATTTGCGAAATAGATTTTATCCTATTTTAATTACGGGGGATTTAAAACAGATGTTCCTACAAATTAGAGTTGTACGCGAGCATCAACGATTTCTAAGGTTCATTTGGAAACCTGCGGATGCCACACATCCTATTGTGTACCAATTCAACACTATCTGCTTTGGTTTGAATTGTTCGCCGTTCTTGGCGTTGCGTACAGTTGAGCAGTTGGCTCAAGACGAAGGGAATCAATATCCCTTAGCAGCTAAAGTCCTGCAAAATGATGTCTATATGGACGATGTTGTGACTGGAGCTGAAGACATTCAGTCAGCACTGACACTGCGCCGTGAACTCACGGATATATTCGAAAGGGGAGGATTCACCCTCCGAAAATGGGCCAGTAATTCTCAAACAATACTGGAGGAACTACCAGACAATGCACGCGCAGTGAAAGATGTCCACTTCAATGACGACGAGTCAGTGAAATTGTTAGGTGTCAAATGGGTTTGCAAGTCCGACTGCTACGAGTATACGGTCTCAAAACCCGACGATTTGTGCACCAAAAGAAACATTTTGTCCTGCATTGCAAGGATCTATGATCCATTAGGCATTATGTCCCCATTGGTGATGTTTCTTAAACTCATCATGCAAGAGCTTTGGAAATCAAAGGTAGAATGGGATGAAGAACCTCCCGCTCATATTGTCTCAGAGTGGAACTTGTTTCTGAACGAGATCGATTGTATATCCAACTATTCGATACCAAGGTTAGCCTGTTTGGGTTCTAAATTCGATCTTATCGGATTTGCGGATGCCTCCGAGCGAGGCTACTGTGCCGTTGTCTATGTTAGAAGTTATCCAAACGATAAACCAGTGGTGCAATTGCTCTGTGCAAAGACGCGTGTAGCGCCTTTGAAAAAAATTACTATACCTCGTTTGGAATTATGTGCGGCGCATCTTCTCGCCAAACTTCTCGAGAATATTCTCGAAAATATTCCAAAACAACCGGAGGCTGTACATTGCTTCTCGGACTCTATGATAGTTCTTGCCTGGTTGCGCAAGGAACCACACACTCTGAAAACATTTGTGGGTAATCGAGTCGCTCAAATACAAACAACTTTTCCGAGTGAACACTGGCGTCATGTAACGTCGGAACACAATGCGGCCGACGTAGGTTCTAGAGGTCTCAGTCCTCTAATTTTCAAGACATGTACTCTCTGGATAAAGGGACCAGAGTGGTTACAACAACCTTACTCGTGTTGGCCACAAAGTGAAGTGGTTCAACTTGACGAAGATCAAACCAACTCTGCTCAGACAGAGATTGCCAACGCCTAAGTTTGTCTTTAGGGAGACCCTAAGGTGGCCGGTATGTTTAAGACTAATATGTCTTAAATGTAAGGATTTGGAAATTATCAACTCCTTGAGGTAGCAACCCGCTGCACATGGGAATAGAACGGTTAACCCGCCCTGACTCTACTTAAATAAGTCAATAAATAAATGGAAATAACTGTTTCTGTTACTTGGAAAAATTAGTTATATGTTTTACGGGTTTAAGTTTAATTTTAGAATTGTTTGAAATAGCTGTAGTGTCTTAAACTAATTATTAATATTAATATTATTGCATCTGGCTTCACGCGAGTGCGCGCGCAACCCCACGCCGAGTGCAGCTGCTGCAGCACTGACCGGCATCGATCGAGGCAGACTGTGTCTGGCTGGCATACGGTAAACACGTATCGCGTCGTCGTCCGCGAGAGTGGAATTTTCCACCATTTTTGCATAAAACTTTCTGATTTTCATATGGTCAGTAAAGTAATTGGTTGTTTAATTATCGTACGCGTAGCTTGATTAGCCTAACACGACTAATTCAAGGAGTATCGTTCGGTTTTCATTTAATTTGGTACTTTATAGTCCGCGAATACTTTCCGGCGCCATTTTATGCAGCTAATAGACACATCTCAGGAATCAATTGTAAAATCGAACTGTACAATTTGATTTCTCACGGAATTCGTGTTGTTAGGGATTTGATTCATATTTCCTTGGGTGAAATTATTATTATTTCTTTGTAAACTTGTTTACACACGTCCACCTTCGAGTGACGTCATTCACAGCGCATCTGCTGTTATTGTCGACTAGGTACATTCAATGCAACAAGTTTTGCAGTCTAGTTGGTTGTTATTAAGTTCATTTAGAGTTCTTAATATTGTTTAACTACATTTGTTTGTTCATACACTTATGAAATGATTTAGTTAATTTATACAAATATCGTATTTGTTTATCTTTGGTTTATTATTGTTTATGTCACTTGTATTCAATACGCTATCACATATTTCTCAGAATTGGTTTTCAGTTGTTTGTTATTTTGTTGCAATTATATTTAGCACGTTTGTTAGTTCGTCAAACTAACTGGTCCTTCGTTCGTTTTAATTAGTACATTTCACAAATTAATATTATCCCGTTTATTGGCCAAGTCCAGTGATGTGAACCAGCTATCGAAGGTTGTAATTATTTTGGTTTACATATAGTTTTGTTTTATTCATTGAATTTAACATCAAACACATTGTTGGTGTTTCTAGACCGGATTCGCTGATCTAGAGACATCGCATTTGGGCTTGCGAGCAGGATCAAAACATTTTGGTTCTTCTAGACCGGATTCGCTGGTTTAGGGTTTGAACATTTGGTCCTTCGAGCCATTAGGTCCTTATTACTTAGTCCTTCGCACCGGAGGGACGCAACAAATATGCTTAAATTCATTACGTATACCTACCTCGTTTAATTCATATTCTTTTCTTCAATTTTACACAATATATTTATTCATATTTAGCATTGAAATGGTCGACAACCCGTACGACATTCATAATTTGTCATAATTGACATTGACATCATGTCAAATGTTACACATGACAGCATTTTTATCTTCTAAATTTTTACATGTATTCTACGATCCATTGTTTAATTTTACGTTTAATAATTTTTTACTCGAAAACTATGCATCCTACAGAAATTCGATCCATTAGAAGGGAGCTGAAGCCAATCATTTCCTACAACTTGGTACAAATTTCACGAAAATCGGTCGCTCCGTTTAAGCTGTAGCCTTGTCTAAAGTTTGGCGATCGGCTTTTTGATTAAAATATATATAGAGAGTGAATCATGCCTTTTAGTATTAAGGATGTAAAACGGCTTATTAAGTCGCAAATGCGTGATTTAAAAAATATGATAATCGTTTCAAGTCATAGATAGGTAAAAAGCAGTCCGTTTTGATGTATAATAAGTCATATTGGCGATATATTCCAAAATGTGTGGAACAGTTTAAATT
>CAUJCB010000692.1:177500-255000 GCA_963082715.1 Harpalus rubripes
AAATTAATAAATTAATAAATTAATAAATTAATAAATTAATAAATTAATAAATTAATAAATTAATAAATTAATAAATTAATAAATTAATAAATTAATAAATTAATAAATTAATAAATTAATAAATTAATAAATTAATAAATTAATAAATTAATAAATTAATAAATTAATAAATTAATAAATTAATAAATTAATAAATTAATAAATTAATAAATTAATAAATTAATAAATTAATAAATTAATAAATTAATAAATTAATAAATTAATAAATTAATAAATTAATAAATTAATAAATTAATAAATTAATAAATTAATAAATTAATAAATTAATAAATTAATAAATTAATAAATTAATAAATTAATAAATTAATAAATTAATAAATTAATAAATTAATAAATTAATAAATTAATAAATTAATAAATTAATAAATTAATAAATTAATAAATTAATAAATTAATAAATTAATAAATTAATAAATTAATAAATTAATAAATTAATAAATTAATAAATTAATAAATTAATAAATTAATAAATTAATAAATTAATAAATTAATAAATTAATAAATTAATAAATTAATAAATTAATAAATTAATAAATTAATAAATTAATAAATTAATAAATTAATAAATTAATAAATTAATAAATTAATAAATTAATAAATTAATAAATTAATAAATTAATAAATTAATAAATTAATAAATTAATAAATTAATAAATTAATAAATTAATAAATTAATAAATTAATAAATTAATAAATTAATAAATTAATAAATTAATAAATTAATAAATTAATAAATTAATAAATTAATAAATTAATAAATTAATAAATTAATAAATTAATAAATTAATAAATTAATAAATTAATAAATTAATAAATTAATAAATTAATAAATTAATAAATTAATAAATTAATAAATTAATAAATTAATAAATTAATAAATTAATAAATTAATAAATTAATAAATTAATAAATTAATAAATTAATAAATTAATAAATTAATAAATTAATAAATTAATAAATTAATAAATTAATAAATTAATAAATTAATAAATTAATAAATTAATAAATTAATAAATTAATAAATTAATAAATTAATAAATTAATAAATTAATAAATTAATAAATTAATAAATTAATAAATTAATAAATTAATAAATTAATAAATTAATAAATTAATAAATTAATAAATTAATAAATTAATAAATTAATAAATTAATAAATTAATAAATTAATAAATTAATAAATTAATAAATTAATAAATTAATAAATTAATAAATTAATAAATTAATAAATTAATAAATTAATAAATTAATAAATTAATAAATTAATAAATTAATAAATTAATAAATTAATAAATTAATAAATTAATAAATTAATAAATTAATAAATTAATAAATTAATAAATTAATAAATTAATAAATTAATAAATTAATAAATTAATAAATTAATAAATTAATAAATTAATAAATTAATAAATTAATAAATTAATAAATTAATAAATTAATAAATTAATAAATTAATAAATTAATAAATTAATAAATTAATAAATTAATAAATTAATAAATTAATAAATTAATAAATTAATAAATTAATAAATTAATAAATTAATAAATTAATAAATTAATAAATTAATAAATTAATAAATTAATAAATTAATAAATTAATAAATTAATAAATTAATAAATTAATAAATTAATAAATTAATAAATTAATAAATTAATAAATTAATAAATTAATAAATTAATAAATTAATAAATTAATAAATTAATAAATTAATAAATTAATAAATTAATAAATTAATAAATTAATAAATTAATAAATTAATAAATTAATAAATTAATAAATTAATAAATTAATAAATTAATAAATTAATAAATTAATAAATTAATAAATTAATAAATTAATAAATTAATAAATTAATAAATTAATAAATTAATAAATTAATAAATTAATAAATTAATAAATTAATAAATTAATAAATTAATAAATTAATAAATTAATAAATTAATAAATTAATAAATTAATAAATTAATAAATTAATAAATTAATAAATTAATAAATTAATAAATTAATAAATTAATAAATTAATAAATTAATAAATTAATAAATTAATAAATTAATAAATTAATAAATTAATAAATTAATAAATTAATAAATTAATAAATTAATAAATTAATAAATTAATAAATTAATAAATTAATAAATTAATAAATTAATAAATTAATAAATTAATAAATTAATAAATTAATAAATTAATAAATTAATAAATTAATAAATTAATAAATTAATAAATTAATAAATTAATAAATTAATAAATTAATAAATTAATAAATTAATAAATTAATAAATTAATAAATTAATAAATTAATAAATTAATAAATTAATAAATTAATAAATTAATAAATTAATAAATTAATAAATTAATAAATTAATAAATTAATAAATTAATAAATTAATAAATTAATAAATTAATAAATTAATAAATTAATAAATTAATAAATTAATAAATTAATAAATTAATAAATTAATAAATTAATAAATTAATAAATTAATAAATTAATAAATTAATAAATTAATAAATTAATAAATTAATAAATTAATAAATTAATAAATTAATAAATTAATAAATTAATAAATTAATAATTAATTTTGAAAGTTCTATAGTTCCCAGAGCAAGTGTTCAAAATGAAAGACATTACATTCAATAAATAAATCAGTATTATTTAAAAATACTACTGTAAATTATTAAAATATTACATTTTCATTAAATACAGAAGGCTTGGCAATACTTTTTTGTATTAGAAATATTATCAAAATATTAAATAACAGGTGTAATAATTAAATAATTATCGGATTGAAATTAATTAATTAAATCTCATTTAAATTTTAAATGAATTAAATGCCATCAGCCAACTATTTTCTGCTATTTCAGTATTACGCTTCATTTAAGATAAATCCTCAGTATCTCTGTTTTGAAGCGTTCTAGCACCAATGTTTATTGGGATTTTTTTCATGTTGGTGTCTAGAATTCATACTCCGAAGCCTTACATAGAGAATTGTCAAAAATACGACAGCTCGATCGGCTATTCTTTTTTGCATAAAATTGTCAATAATATTTCGGAAGTGTAGTATCTATAGCTGAGTGCACGATGTATAATGTATTACAAAGAATGGCTAAATAACCGGGTTAGTTCATACAGTATGCCGCTAGATGTCAGGTTTTTTGCGACCCGGTTTTTACAAAAATATTTGAAATAGTAAATTATTTCTATATATCGCACAATATTTTATATTTTCAATACATTACCTTTTATCTTTTGTCAGTTCTATGTATGTATTTTATACAAATTCCATACAACAGGCTTCTATAATTTCAGTAAAATTATAAAATAAACATTGTCATGTACTTGACACTGACATCTTTCAATCTGAATTTTCTTAATCGTAGTACCTGTTTCTATGGTTATAGCATGGCTGGCTGCTACATAAAATTATATAAATAAAAAATCGAAATAGCGCTACTTCCGAAGTAACGTTACTTCAAGAGGTGAAAATTCGGGTCTATATCTCTTTATTTGATCCATACCCTGTTGTGCACAACATTTTCTATTTAAACGCGAACTTATTTTGACCGCAACCGACACACTGCGGCACACCAACTGCCAAACGCCTGTCAAATGGTAACGGGTCGCGTTAGCTTCTTTTGTACCAGCTAGTTATGTCAACGCATCTCGTACTCTCACCTATAGATACTACACCGTGGTAGGAACTGATGAAAACATATAATGAAATGAACAAATGCTGCGCATTTTATGCGAGCAAACAGGAAGAAATTACAGGATAAATATAAACATAATGCAAGGTGACCATTTTATATGTTCCCGCCTGAAATTTTAAGAATAAGCAAAACCAAATATATTTTATAAGCCACTTGGTGAATATTAGTACTTTAAATCGAATAATCACAGTAGGTATAAGAGCAAAACAAAATTTTAAAAACCAAGTCACTTATGAAATGTATCATGGATTGCCTAATCATGAATTTTCAGGCGGGAACTTTTAAAATGCGCACCCTGTATTAGTAACATGTATATGAGTACACAATACTAAATTTAAAGATAAAAATAAATCAAACAAAACTAAAAGATGTGATATTTTAATTCTAGAGTAAACAGTTAGTTACAAACTGCAGAAAAGTAAGTGCTTACATTACATTAGATCTGAACTTTTATAACGAATTTGAAAATATATCAATAAAGTTTGGATTGTTAAAAATGATAGGTATTAAAGATTATTTTTCTGGCTCATGCTGTATGATTATGTAATTTAAAATATTTTTTATTAGTACGATACAATAATTGGGAATAAAATAATTTTAATATAGATAATTTTAACGTAATATAAGAAAATAAAATACAGACTAAATTCTTTACCGTTTTAAAATAGATATCGAATTATGTATAATCTGAAATAATTTTAAACGTAATGTAAGAAAATGAATTACAAAAAAAGAACAGATTAAAACATACTATCTAAAATTATTGAATTGTCTTGTTCCAGACTATGATTTTCCTGTACACGTCTTAAAATCATTACATATACCTATATATACAATCGGTTTATAACGTTGTACCATGTCTTCCGATGCGAATTCTCCACTGGTCTTGCCATAGATTTTCATTCTCTCTTATTTCTTCTTGGATTCCTGCTACCCAATTCCTTCTAGGTCTCCCTCTTATCTTTTTGCCGCTAGGAGTTTACTGTGGTATGTGTTTTGCCATTACTCATTTGCTGTACGTGATCGTACCATCTTAATTGACTTGTTTTTATATCATCGGTTATAGTAATTGATACATGCATAATTTGTCATTAACATATCAAATATGACATGACAATGTTTATCTTTTTAATTTTGTACATCGATTGTGATATTATTCCTACCTTTCTGATCCTTTTCGACGTGTTTCCTTATACATTTTTCAAAATTCTATTTACAAAATAAAATATGTAACATAATAATAAACATGGCTTAAAATCATTACATATACCTACCTGGTTAAATTCATCATCTTTTCTTTAATTATTACATATTATTTAAACATTTTATTGCATTTAAAAGGAAGAAAACTGATAATTTGTCATCATTGACATTGACATAACAGCGTTTATCGTCTTAAATTTTCAAGGAAAACTGTGATCGTTACTGTGAAAAATATTGTTTAGTTAGGAATATTTGTTTTTTACCTAGTTACTTATGACATATTTGGCAACACTGTTTCAAGTACATATGAAACGTCAAAATTTATAATTTTTAATTACAATGTTTTAGGCCTTTTTACCTGTGCGGATATAATTGCCCATTCTCAAAATTTATAATTATGAATTAAACTTCTTTCAAATTGTCTCCATTTCATAAATATTTCCATTTAAAGGTTCAAAATGACATGACAAACATGGCGTTCTTCGTCTTAAATTTTCAAGGAAAACTGTGATCGTTACTGTGAAAAATATTGTTTCTGTCCCAATTTTCAATCTTTATTAATTTTTTACTCGAAAACTATGCATCCTACAGAAATTCGTCCCATTAGAAGGGCCCTGAAGGCAATCATTTCCTACATCTTGGTACAAATTTCACGAAAATCGGTCGAACCGTTTAAGCTGTGGCCTTGTCTAAAGTTGGGCGATCGTCGTGATGAATTCAAATATATATAGATATATAGAACTATAGATAGTGAATCTGATCGTTTAGTATTAGGACTAGCGTAACCTCGGCTTCGCCGAGTTTTCCCTAGGGCTCTGCCGATAGTGGTTTATGATGCACACACAACATGCCCACTCAATTTTTTATTAGTATGATACAATAATTGGCACACCCAGCAATGGGTAATAAGCCGTGATGATATATTTATTTAATTATTTATTTATTTATAAATAAATAAATAAATAAATAAATAAATAAATAAATAAATAAATAAATAAATAAATAAATAAATAAATAAATAAATAAATAAATAAATAAATAAATAAATAAATAAATAAATAAATAAATAAATAAATAAATAAATAAATAAATAAATAAATAAATAAATAAATAAATAAATAAATAAATAAATAAATAAATAAATAAATAAATAAATAAATAAATAAATAAATAAATAAATAAATAAATAAATAAATAAATAAATAAATAAATAAATAAATAAATAAATAAATAAATAAATAAATAAATAAATAAATAAATAAATAAATAAATAAATAAATAAATAAATAAATAAATAAATAAATAAATAAATAAATAAATAAATAAATAAATAAATAAATAAATAAATAAATAAATAAATAAATAAATAAATAAATAAATAAATAAATAAATAAATAAATAAATAAATAAATAAATAAATAAATAAATAAATAAATAAATAAATAAATAAATAAATAAATAAATAAATAAATAAATAAATAAATAAATAAATAAATAAATAAATAAATAAATAAATAAATAAATAAATAAATAAATAAATAAATAAATAAATAAATAAATAAATAAATAAATAAATAAATAAATAAATAAATAAATAAATAAATAAATAAATGAATAAATAAATAAATAAATAAATAAATAAATAAATAAATAAATAAATAAATAAATAAATAAATAAATAAATAAATAAATAAATAAATAAATGAATAAATAAATAAATAAATAAATAAATAAATAAATAACTAAATAAATAAATAAATAAATAAATAAATAAATAAATAAATAAATGAATAAATAAATAAATAAATAAATAAATAACTAAATAAATAACTAAATAAATAAATTAATAAATAAATATAATTACACATATACACGCACACCCACATCATCGTAAAAATGTTATAATCGGTTTCTAGGGACCTTAAAACGTGCTTATTCACTTAAATCTGGATATGCGATTTTTAGCATGATTTCAATACATATCTTAGCGAGAGGCAAAAATTAATAATTCTGGGTTATCCATTATTATCTGTGAAAATAAAACGTTTGTACATGTATAAATAAATATTAAAATACATATATTTTATCTGTTAGAAAATAACAGTAGAGTGCGGTCAAGGAATTGGTTTTCAATCACGGTTTTTAATAGTTTTTATGTACACCACAAATTTAAAGTCACTCAAACGCCTTATTTACATTTGTCAGATTTAAATTTATATGTCATTAGTTCAAAACACAGTATTTTAGCGATCCCCACATTTATGACGTCATGTACGAAATAGTTTTGAAAATTCTTCGAAACTGGTTCAACGCCAAAAATCGCCTAAGATGTTGCTGGGGACAGATAATTAAAGATATGGTTGAAACATGGGTGATTTGATTGGCCTGCTATTTTGGTAATATATCAGAGTCCAGATGCTTTTTATACCAAACTATAGTACTTTTTGAGCAAATGGCTAAGTGGTAAACAAATTATATATATATATATATATATATATATATATATATATATATATATATATATATATATATATATATATATATATATATGTATATACCGTGTGTCTATCGTAAAGGTGTACATAGGAGATTAACATGGGAAATCAGTTTTTTGCAAATTCCTGCTCGCCTAATTATTTTAAGCAAAAACGCGTCAAATAAAAGTTTTAGGGCATCAAATTCTGCATCTAATTCAATAAACAGAATTACCTTTACATGTTTTGTAACGACAGTAATTAAATATGAAAATGTCGAAAATTACGTTGAAAATATCGACAGCCATGAAATTGAACAAAAAATAAATAAATGCTTGACGTTTTATCTGTCACAAAGTAAGTTAACTTATTTGACGTTTCTGACAATTTGATATGAACAAATATCGTTAATTATGATAAAAGAAATATTATATTAGACTAATAAATAAAGTTTAAAAATACAGTTTTATTTAAATAATGTTAATTTATTAAAATTCAACTGCGTAACAAAATTATGTATGCGATGTACTCCCAACTCATTTCCAATACATCCAGTAATACAGAAGGGGACTACACTTATTCCTAACACTCTTTCTTCCAGTAACGCACGTTTTCCTGCTCGTCCTATATTCTCATTACGCGGCTAACGTGTATATTTGAAGACACATTAGCAGTCTTCAAATTTTGTCACGAATTTAGCATTTGTGAAATTACGCTCTTCATTACCATAAATATTCCTTTTTTAATATGTTCAGACAATAAAACTAGAGACATTCAAATTGTCAGAAACGTCAAATAAGTTACATTGTGACAGATAAAACGTCAAGCATTTATTTATTTTTTGTTCAATTCCATGGCTGTCGATATTTTCAAAGTAATTTTCGACATTTTCATATTTAATTACTGTCGTTACAAAGCATGTAAAAGTAATACTGTTTATTGATTTAGATGCAGAATTTTATGCTCTAAAACTTTTATTTGATGCGTTTTTGCTTAAAATAATTAGGCGAGCAGGAAATTGCAAAAAACTGATTTCCCATGTTAATCTCCTATGTACACCTTTAAGATAGACACACGGTATATATATATATATATATATATATATATATATATATATATATATATATATATATATATATATATATACAGGGTGTTTCCTTTAAAACAACCAGCGCTTTTTTGGGCGAACTAATCACTTTAGAAAAAAATGTTATATACAAGAAATGATCAAGAAAAAGGGGCTAATTTATTAACAATAACAAACCGAAAATTCGACCAGTGGTTCTCAAACGGCAGAACAAAATTATATTTTTTTAAATGGTATCCTATATAATTTTTTAGCCCATTAGATAGAGAATTTTTTTCTAATTTCAAGGATATAAATATGGTATAGGGTTGTATAACAATTATTTCGAGAAAAATGGTATTAAAGTAATGTTATAAGAGCTGTATTCTTTTTGACCCAATTGTATCTCAGCTCAGTACATAACTGAGTTGAGCTGAAGTGAGTTGTGATTTTGCAAAAAGAATAAGTTTTATTCCATTTTATCATTTCCTTCTTTACCGATAACATTTGCTGTTACAGCTGTCAAATTTATTGACATTTTTCTGATTTATGATACTGTATAGGTACACAAAAAATGGATAATGTTGAAAATATATTACTTGTAAGTATATCTGTATATGCGAATATAAATTTTGTTGAATTATATAACCTTAAAATGCAAACTGAGTGTTTCAAATCATTTTGAGTTTTGTAAACTGGTAGTGTAGCATCGGAAAGGGGGGAAGTGAGTTTACTCAGAAAAACTCAAATCAGTTGTGTCAGAAAGAACAACGATTTCCTGAGTTTATACGAAGTGATCTGAGATGAGCTGAGATTTTGTCCAAAAAGAATACAGCTAATATTAGAATAGGCTATGCAATACACGGGTATTGATACATCTGTTGCCTAGTTACGCTAGAAGTAAACCCATTTTCATTACATTATTTCTAGTTTTTAATACTATTTTTCTCGAAATAATTGTTATACAACCCTATGCTATATTTATATTGTTGAAATCAGAAAATAATATTCTATTTAAAGGGCTGAAAAATTATATAAGGTGCCATTTAAAAAAATATAATTTTGTTCTTCCGTTTGAAAACCACTGGTTAAATATTCGGTTTGTTAGTACTGATACATTATCCCCTTATTCTTGATCATTTTTGGTACGAAACATTTTTCTCTAAAGTTGTTAGTTCGCCCAAAAAAGCGCTGGTTGTTTTAAAGGAAACACCCTGTATATATATATATATATATATATATATATATATATATATATATAATTTTTATTTCATTAATATTTCTTCCGTTTACAAATTTGTATCCTTTATCCAATCCATTAAAAATTTGTTTCAAATATAATTCAATCATTCCCCTGTGTATTCGTCTAAACAGATTTGGAATATCTTTTCCCGTTTTTGAATTATGAATTTTTAACCACCCCTGTCAAAGTAACAGTTGATATATTTGTTAATCAATACAGATATTTGATTTTCAATGTTAGTCCTGTTTTTAAAAATTCATAATTTCAAAATGGGGAAAGTAAAACTAAAAAATAAAGGTGAAGCTTCCAAATTTTGAATGTATACATTTTTCAACCCCGGCGTG
Organism: Harpalus rubripes; assembly: GCA_963082715.1. Classification (NCBI taxonomy): domain Eukaryota; kingdom Metazoa; phylum Arthropoda; class Insecta; order Coleoptera; family Carabidae; genus Harpalus; species Harpalus rubripes. Next base: position 187,608 of record CAUJCB010000692.1, read on the forward strand.
AGGTGTTTTTAATCCGATATTTAACCACTTTTATACCGGAAATATACAAATCAACCCTCTAAAATTCATTTTTGTAAGAATAAACACTCTTCTTGCAACAGAAATTGTGAGATTAAAACATTACATTCACCGCAAATTTAATATATTTTTGTCGGCCACCAGCTTATCATCTTCGGTCATTTTTTTCACATTTTGCGATGTGGAAAATACACACTTGTGTACGGACTTCACATTAGTCTAGTTAGGAATATTTGTTTTTTACCTAGTTACTTATGAAATATTTGGCAACACTGTCCAAGTACATATGAACCGTCAAATTTTATAATTTTAAATTTAAATGGTTTAGGCCTTTTTACCTGTGCGGATATAGTTGCCTATTCTCAAAATTTATGATTATGAATTAAACTTCTTTCAAATTGTCTCCATTTCATAAATATTTCCATTTAAAGGTTTGAAATGATATGTCAAACCTGGCGTTCTTCGTCTTAAATTTTCAAGGAAAACTGTGATCGTTACTGTGAAAAATATTGTTTCTGTGCCAATTTTCAATCTTTAATAATTTTTTACTCGAAAACTATGCATCCTACAGAAATTCGTCTCATTAGAAGGGCCCTGAAGCTAATCATTTCCTACAATTTGATACATATTTCATGAAAATCGGTCGCACCGTTAAGGTTTAGAACGTACGGGTAAAGCCGTGCGAATAAAATACGCTGGACCGCCGACCCAAATACTACCAGTTTCTTTTTGTCAGTTTTGTAAAATCCACTTACAAAATAAAATATAAATAAACATATCTTAAATTAATACACTGACCGGCACAGAAAACAATCCTTGGCACTCTCTATGTACACTGTACACTTTGTCCTCTCAGTCTTTCTTGTCGTTGATGCTTTTCCTACATTTCTCGTCCATTTCGTCGTTTAATACCCTCGAACATTTTCAACAATCTATATCTTACATTCATAGCGTACCTTACGTCGTTTAATTCTCACATTCTTTTCTTCAATTTTAAACCGATTATTTTCTGTAGTTAAATTTGTCATTAACATTTCAAATGTGACAGAAGACAGTATTTATCTTTTTAATTTTATACATGTATTCTTCGTTCGGTTGTGAAACTCTTCTAGTCTTTATCAACCTTTTTCGTAGTTTTTAGTAACTTCTGACATTTCGTAAAATCTGTTTACAAAATAAAATCTAAATTAACAATAAAATATTGCTTAAATTCATTACGTATACCTACCTCGTTTAATTCATATTCTTTTCTTCAATTTTACACAATATATTTATTTATATGTAGCATTGAAATGGTCGACAACCCATACGACATTCATAATTTGTCATTATTGACATTGACATCATGCCAAATGTTACATATGACAGCATTTTTATCTTCTAAATTTTTACATGTATTCTACGATCCACTGTTTCATTTTACGTTTAATAATTTTTTACTCGAAAACTATGCATCCTACAGAAATTCGTCCCATTAGAAGGGCCCTGAAGCCAATCATTTCCTACAGTTTGTTACAACTTTCATAAAAATCGGTCGGACCGTTTAAGCTGTAGCCTTGTCTAAAGTTGGGCGATCGTCGTGATTAAAGAAAATATATATAGATAGTGAATCTAATCGTTTAGTATTAAGGACTAGCCTAAGCTCGGCTTCGCCGAGTTTACCCTAGGGCTCCGCCGATAGTGTTTTATAATAGTTTATACGTACATCCAATCTATCTACGCACAATTTAAAACCAAAGTGGTAACGTCAACAGTCTTGTCAGATACCCAAGTTCCCCCTTCTATCAAACGAATTAACTTTATGCATAAAACAAAAGCCAATCAACCTGTCATAAATTTCCACACTTGTGTCTAAAAGTTCGTAACCAGACCTCTCATTTGATACCAAACACGACATATTTCTAGCACCTTTATACAAAAACAAAAGCCGACCGAGATGTCTATTTGTTGACACTTCTATGTTACAGCCCTGCAGAAAAAAATTCACATGATCCTAATCACTACATGGTTCTGACAACTTTATGTAAAAAACAAAAGCCGGTCAAGTTGATGTCAAAATTTTGAAAGTTCTATAGTTTAGCCATGCAGAAAACTTTTCATTTAATACCAAAGACGATATACAGGTGTTTCATATAAGAGTTCAAGGCTTTGGAGTATGAATTCTGATACCAAAAGGGGGAAAAATCCCAATAAACATTGATGCTATAACGCTTTCTAACAGAGATAGGTACCCAGGATTTTATTAAAATAATAAAAAAAAAACAGGAAACAGGTTATTTTTATTTATTTTTGTATTGGGTCATAAATAATTATTTATAAAAAGAATCCCAGAGCAAGTGTTTAAAATGAAAGGCATTACATTCAATAAATAAATCAGTATTATTTAAAAATACTACGGTAAATTACTAAAATATTACATTTTCATTAAATACAGAAGGCTTGGCAATACTTTTTTGTATTAGAAATATTAAATAACAGGTGTAATAATTAAATAATTATCGGATTGAAATAAGTGGAATTTTTAATTAATTAAATCTCATTTAAATTTTAAATGAATTAAATGCCATCAGCCAACTATGTTCTGCTATTTCAGTATTACGCTTCATTTAAGATAAATCCTCGGTATCTCTGTTATGAAGCGTTCTAGCACCAATGTTTATTGGGATTTTTTTCATGTTGGTGTCTAGAATTCATACTCCGAAGCCTTACATAGTTACATGAAACAGCCTGTATTTCTGACAAATTTATACGAAAAACAGAAATGTTTTCTCATGGACTGTCATAGAGAATTGTCAAAAATACGACAGCTCGATCGGCTATTCTTTTTTGCATAAAATTGTCAATAATATTTCGGAAGTGTAGTATCTATAGCTGAGTGCACGATGTATAATGTATTACAAAGAATGGCTAAATAACCGGGTTAGTTCATACAGTATGCCGCTAGATGTCAGGTTTTTTGCGACCCGGTTTTTACAAAAATATTTGAAATAGTAAATTATTCCTATATATCGCACAATATTTTATATTTTCAATACATTACCTTTTATCTTTTGTCAGTTCTATGTATGTATTTTATACAAATTCCATACAACAGGCTTCTATAATTTCAGTCAAATTATAAAATAAACATAATGTCATGTACTTGACACTGACATCTTTCAATCAAAATTTTCTAAATCGTAGTACCTGTTTCTATGGTTATATCATGGCTGGCTGCTACAAAATCGCACATTTTGGCACCTTAAAAAGACTATGGTCCGTATTCTTACATCTTAAAGTAGCGCTACTTCCGAAAAATCGCTACTTCAACTGTCAAATGTCAACTTTAACATTAAAATGAGAGATATAAAAATAAATTAAATTGTAAAAAGCATTTATTTCTAATGTCATAGGTTTCATTTACAAAAATATGAAACCTATTCTTATCTACTCATAAAATTATATAAATAAAAAATCGAAATAGCGCTACTTCCGAAGTAACGTTACTTCAAGAGGTGAAAATTCGGGTCTTTATCTCTTTATTTGATCCATACCCTGTTGTACATCCTATATCACAACATTATCTATTTAAACGCGAACTTATTTTAACCGCAACCGACACACTGCGGCACACCAACTGCCAAACGCCTGTCAAATGGTAACGGGTCGCGTTAGCTTCTTTTTTACCAGCTAGTTATGTCAACTCATCTCGTACTCTCACCTATAGATACTACACCGTGGTAGGAACTGATGAAAACATATAATGAAATGAACAAATGCTGCGCATTTTATACGAGCAAACAGGACAAAATTACAGGATAAATATAAACATAATACAAGGTGCCCATTTTATATGTTACCGCCTGAAATTTTAAGAGTAAGCAAAACCATATACATTTTATAAGCCACTTGGTGAATATTAGTACTTTAAATCGAATAATCACAGTAGGTATAAGAGCAAAACAAAATTTTAAAAACCAAGTCACTTATGAAATGTATCATGGATTGCCTAATCATGAATTTTCAGGCGGGAACTTTTAAAATGCGAACCTTGTATTAGTAATATGTATATGAGTACACAATACTAAATTTAAAGATAAAAATAAATCAAACAAAACTAAAAGATGTGATATTTTAATTCTAGAGTAAACAGTTAGTTACAAACTGCAGAAAAGTAAGTGCTTACATTACATTAGATCTGAACTTTTACAACGAATTTGAAAATATATCAATAAAGTTTGGATTGTTAAAAATGATAGGTATTAAAGATTACTTTTCTGGCTCATGCTGTATGATTATGTAATTTAAAATATTTTTTATTAGTACGATACAATAATTGGGAATAAAATAATTTTAATATAGATAATTTTAACGTAATATAAGAAAATAAAATACAGATTAAATTCTGTACCGTTTTAAGATAGATATCGAATTATGTATAATCTGAAATAATTTTAAACGTAATGTAAGATAATGAATTACAAAAAAAAGAACAGATTAAAACATACTATCTAAAATTATTGAATTGTCTTGTTCCAGACTATGATTTTCCTGTACACGTCTTAAAATCATTACATATACCTATATATACAATCGGTTTATAACGTTGTACTATGTCTTCCGATGAGAATTCTCCACTGGTCTTGCCATAGATCTTCATTCTCTCTTATTTCTTCTTGGATTCCTGCAACCCAATTCCTTCTAGGTCTCCCTCTTTTCTTTTTGCCGCTAGGAGTTTACTGTGGTATGTGTTTTGCCATTACTCATTTGCTGTACGTGATCGTACCATCTTAATTGACTTGTTTTTATATCATCGGTTATAGTAATTGATACATGCATAATTTGTCATTAACATATCAAATATGACATGACAATGTTTATCTTTTTAATTTTGTACATCGATTGTGATATTATTCCTACCTTTCTGATCCTTTTCGACGTGTTTCCTTATACATTTTCCAAAATTCTATTTACAAAATAAAATATGTAACATAATAATAAACATGGCTTAAAATCATTACATATACCTACCTTGTTAAATTCATCATCTTTTCTTTAATTATTACATATTATTTAAACATTTTATTGCATTTAAAAGGAAGAAAACTGATAATTTGTCATCACTGACATTGACATAACAGCGTTTATCGTCTTAAATTTTCAAGGAAAACTGTGATCGTTACTGTGAAAAATATTGTTTAGTTAGAAATATTTGTTTTTTACCTAGTTACTTATGACACATTTGGTAACACTGTCCAAGTACATATGAACCGTCAAATTTTATAATTTTTAATTAAAATGGTTTAGGCCTTTTTTACCTGTGCGGATATAATTGCCCATTCTCAAAATTTATAATTATGAATTAATCTTCTTTCAAATTGTCTCCATTTCATAAATATTTCCATTTAAAGGTTCAAAATGACATGACAAACATGGCGTTCTTCGTCTTAAATTTTCAAGGAAAACTGTGATCGTTACTGTGAAAAATATTGTTTCTGTCCCAATTTTCAATCTTTAATAATTTTTTACTCGAAAACTATGCATCCTACAGAAATTCGTCCCATTAGAAGGGCCCTGAAGCCAATCATTTCCTACAATTTGATACAGATTTCATGAAAATCGGTCGCAACGTTTAAGCTGTAGCCTTGTCTAAAGTTGGGCGATCGTCGTGATGAATTCAAATATATAAATATAGATAGTGAATCTGATCGTTTAGTATTATAGACTAGCCTAAGCTCGGCTTCGCCGAGTTTACCCTAGGGCTCCGCCGATAGTGTTTTATAATAGTTTATACGTACATCCAATCTATCTACGCACAATTTAAAACCAAAGTGGTAACGTCAACAGTCTTGTCAGATACCCCAGTTCCCCCTTCTATCAAACGAATTAACTTTATGCATAAAACAAAAGCCAATCAACCTGTCATAAATTTCCACACTTGTGTCTAAAAGTTCGTAATCAGACCTCTCATTTGATACCAGACACGACATATTTCTAGCACCTTTATACAGAAACAAAAGCCGACCGAGATGTCTATTTGTTGACACTTCTATGTTATAGCCCTGCAGAAAAAAATTCACTTGATCCTAATCACGACATGGTTCTGACAACTTTATGTGAAAAACAAAAGCCGGTCAAGTTGATGTCAAAATTTTGAAAGTTCTATTGTTTAGCCATGCAGAAAGCTTTTCATTTAATACTAAACAGGATATACAGGTGTTTCATATAAGAGTGCAAGGCGTAGGAGTATGAATTCTGATACCAAAAGGGGGAAAAATCCCAATAAACATTGGTGCTATAACGCTGACTAACAGAGATACCCAGGATTTTATTTTTTTTTAAAAAAAAACAGGAAATAGGTTAGTTTTATTTATTTTGTATTGGGTCATAAATAATTATTTATAAAAAGAATCCCAGAGCAAGTGTTCAAAATGAAAGCCATTACATTCAATAAATAAATCAGTATTATTTAAAAATACTACGGTAAATTATTAAAATATTACATTTTTATTAAATACAGAGAGCTTGGCAATACTTTTTTGTATTAGAAATATTATCAAAATATTAAATAACAGGTGTAATAATTAAATAATTATCGGATTGAAATGAGTAGAATTTTTAATTAATTAAATCTCATTTAAATTTTAAATGAATTAAACAAATGCCATCAGCACACTATTTTCTATTTCAGTATTACGCTTCATTTAAGATAAATCCTCGGTATCTCTGTTATGAAGCGTTCTAGCACCAATGTTTATTGGATTTTTTTTCATGTTGGTGTCTAGAATTTATACTCCGAAGCCTTACATAGTTAATTGAAACACCCTGTATTTCTGACAAATTTATACGAAAAACAATAAATGTTTTCTCATGGACTGTCATAGAGAATTGTCAAAAATACGACAGCTCGATCGGCTATTGTTTTTTTTTTTATAAAATTGTCAGTAATATTTCGGAAATGTAGTATCTATAGCTGAGTGCACGATGTATAATGTATTACAAAGGATGGCTAAATAACCGGGTTAGTTCATACAGTATGCTGCTAGATTTCAGGTTTTTTGCGACCCGGTTTTTACAAATATTTAAAATAGTAAATTATTCCTATATAACGCACAATATTTTATATTTTCAATACATTACCTTTTATCTTTTGTCAGTTCTATGTATGTATTTTGGACAAATTCCATACAGAAGGCTTCTATATTTTCAGTAAAATTATAAAATAAACATTGTCATGTACTTGACACTGACATCTTTCAATCAGAATTTTCTTAATCGTAGTACCTGTTTCTATGGTTATAGCATGGCGGGCTGCTACAAAATCGCATATTTTGGCACCTTAAAAAGACTATGGCCCGTATTTTTACATCTTAAAGTAGCGCTACTTTCGAAAAATCGCTACTTCAACTGTTAATTGTCAACTTTAACATTAAAATTAGAGATATAAAAATAAATTAAATTGTAAAAAGCATTTATTTCAAATGTCATAGGTTTCATTTACAAAAATATGAAACCTATTCTTATCTATTCATAAAATAAATAAAAAATCGAAATAGCGCTACTTCTGAAGTAACGTTACTTCAAGAGGTGAAAATTCGGGTTTATATCTCTTTATTTGATCCATACCCTGTTGTGCATCCTATAGCACAACATTTTCTATTTAAACGCGAACTTATTTTAACCGCAACCGGCACACTGCGGCACACCAACTGCCAAACGCCTGTCAAATGGTAACGGGTCGCGTTAGCGTCTTTTGTACCAGCTAGTTATGTCAACGCATCTCGTGCTCTCACCTATAGATACTACACCGTGGTAGGAACTGATTAAAACATATAAGAAAATGTGCATTTTATGCGAGCAAACAGGACAAAATGTCCCAATTACAGGATAAATATAAACATAATACAGAGTATTAAATATATAAACGAAGACGGATTTGTGAAAAATTCACGGACCCCAGCGGGATTCGAACCCACGGCCTCCCAATTTCTAGTCGGGCGCTCTGCCAACTGAGCTACAGGATCCCACTGAAGTTCGTGAATTTTTCACATGTCACATGCACGTTGGATACGAGAACGGTCTCCCACATGGAGTAACGTTACCCGCACAACATCGAGACATCACCCGTGGTAGTGAATAGGCACTACAGTAGTATGTATGAGAGAAGACTGTTTTGATGTAATTCAACAGTGAAATTTCTGTAACTTAAAGTTACCATCAAATATATTAAATATATAAACGAAGACGGATTTGTGAAAAATTCACGGACCCCAGCGGGATTCGAACCCACGGCCTCCCAATTTCTAGTCGGGCGCCCGACTAGAAATTGGGAGGCCGTGGGTTCGAATCCCGCTGGGGTCCGTGAATTTTTCACAAATCCGTCTTCGTTTATATATTTAATATATTTGATGGTAACTTTAAGTTACAGAAATTTCACTGTTGAATTACATCAAAACAGTCTTCTCTCATAATACAGAGTGCCTATTTTATATGTTCCCGCCTAAAGTTTTAAGAAGCAAAACCAAATACATTTCATAAGCCACTTAATTAATATTAGTACTTTAAATCGAATAATCACAGTAGGTATAAGAGCAAAACAAAATTTTAAAAACCAACTCACTTATGAAATGTATCATGGATTGCCTAAACATGAATTTTCAGGCGGGAACTTTTAAAATGCGCACCCTGTATTAGTAACATGTATATGAGTACACAATACTAAATTTAAAGATAAAAATAAATCAAACAAAACTAAAAGATGTGATATTTTAATTCTAGAGTAAACAGTTTACAAACTGCAGAAAAGTAAGTACTTACATTACATTAGATCTGAACTTTTACAACGAATTTGAAAATATATCAATAAAGTTTGGATTGTTAATAAGGGGATAGAATGCAAAAATCATAAGATGACTTTTCTGGCTCATGCTGTGTATGATTATGTAATTTAAAAGATTTTTTATTAGTACGATACAATAATTGGGAATAAAAGAATTTTAATATAGATAATTTTAACGTAATATAAGAAAATAAAACACAGATTAAATTCTGTACCGTTTTAAGATAGATATCGAATTATGTATAATCTGAAAAAATTTTAAACGTAATAAGAAAATGAATTACAAAAAAAGAACAGATTAAAACATACTATCTAAAATTATGGAATTGTCTTGTTCCAGATTTTATGATTTTCCTGTAGGATTTAATTTTTATTCTTGCCTCTAAATACGTATTAGATATTGTACATGTGTTCTTTGGCGACTATGATGTTTATTATGTCTTTCTCAGCCTGACATTGTTAAATCTATTTACAAAATAAAATATATAAATTAACAATAAACATACGTCTTAAAATAGGTAAAATAGGTATTGCCTTTCTTCATTGTGTACAGAGTTCCTTTATGGTGCCCTGATTCCTTATTTTTTTTAATTCTGTAGTGTTTAATCCTTTGTCTTGTGTTTAGCACCAAATCTTTTTGGGTTCCATTTAAACACGTATATTCTGTTTTGCATGTTTACTTCCAGACTATGTTTTTAGTATTGATACGACATGCATAATTTGTCATTAACATATCAAATATGACATGACAATGTTTATCTTTTTAATTTTGTACATCGATTGTGATATTATTCCTACCTTTCTGATCCTTTTCGACGTGTTTCCTTATACATTTTCCAAAATTCTATTTACAAAATAAAATATGTAACATAATAATAAACATGGCTTAAAATCATTACATATACCTACCTTGTTAAATTCATCATCTTATCTTTAATTATTACATATTATTTAAACATTTTATTGCATTTAAAAGGAAGAAAACTGATAATTTGTCATCATTGAAATTGACATAACAGCGTTTATCGTCTTAAATTTTCAAGGAAAACTGTGATCGTTACTGTGAAAAATATTGTTTAGTTAGAAATATTTGTTTTTTACCTAGTTACTTATGACACATTTGGTAACACTGTCCAAGTACATATGAACCGTCAAATTTTATAATTTTTAATTAAAATGGTTCAGGCCTTTTTTACCTGTGCGGATATAATTGCCCATTCTCAAAATTTATAATTATGAATTAAACTTCTTTCAAATTGTCTCCATTTCATAAATATTTCCATTTAAAGGTTCAAAATGACATGACAAACATGGCGTTCTTCGTCTTAAATTTTCAAGGAGAACTGTGATCATTACAGTGACCTATTGTTTCTGTCCCAATTTTCAATCTTTAATAATGTTTTACACAAAAACTATGCATCCTACAGAAATTTGATCCATTAGAAGGGAGCTGAAGCCAATCATTTCCTACAACTTGGTACAAATTTTACGAAAATCGGTCGCTCCGTTTAAGCTGTAGCCTTGTCTAAAGTTTGGCGATTGGCTTTTTGATTAAAGAATATATAGAGAGTGAATCTAATCGTTTAGTATTATAGACTAGCCTAACCTCGGCTTCGCCGAGTTTACCCTAGGGCTCCGCCGATAGTGTTTTATAATAGTTTATACGTACATCCAGTCTGTCTACGCAAAATTTAAAACCAAAGTGGTAACGCCAACAGTCTTGTCAGATACCCAAGGTCCCCGTTCTATCAAACGAATTAGCGTTATGCATAAAACAGAAGCCAATCAACCTGTTATAAATTTCCACACTTGTGTCTAAAAGTTTGTAACCAGACCTCTCATTTGATACCAAACACGACATATTTCTAGCACCTTTATACAGAAACAAAAGCCGACCGAGATGTCTATTTGTTGACACTTCTATGTTATAGCCCTGCAGAAAAAAATTCACTTGATCCTAATCACGACATGGTTCTGACAACTTTATGTGAAAAACAAAAGCCGGTCAAGTTGAAGTCAAAATTTTGAAAGTTCTATTGTTTAGCCATGCAGAAAACATTTCATTTAATACTAAACAGGATATACAGGTGTTTCATATAAGAGTGCAAGGCGTAGGAGTATGAATTCTTATACCAAAAGGGGGAAAAATCCCAATAAACATTGGTGCTATAACGCTGACTAACAGAGATACCCAGGATTTTATTTTTTTTTAAAAAAAAACATGAAATAGGTTAGTTTTATTTATTTTGTATTGGGTCATAAATAATTATTTATAAAAAGAATCCGAGAGCAAGTGTTCAAAATGAAAGCCATTACATTCAATAAATAAATCAGTATTATTTAAAAATACTACGGTAAATTATTAAAATATTACATTTTTATTAAATACAGAGAGCTTGGCAATACTTTTTTGTATTAGAAATATTATCAAAATATTAAATAACAGGTGTAATAATTAAATAATTATCGGATTGAAATGAGTAGAATTTTTAATTAATTAAATCTCATTTAAATTTTAAATGAATTAAACAAATGCCATCAGCAAACTATTTTCTATTTCAGTATTACGCTTCATTTAAGATAAATCCTCGGTATCTCTGTTATGAAGCGTTCTAGCACCAATGTTTATTGGATTTTTTTTCATGTTGGTGTCTAGAATTTATACTCCGAAGCCTTACATAGTTAATTGAAACACCCTGTATTTCTGACAAATTTATACGAAAAACAATAAATGTTTTCTCAGGGACTGTCATAGAGAATTGTCAAAAATACGACAGCTCGATCGGATATTGTTTTTTTTTTATAAAATTGTCAGTAATATTTCGGAAATGTAGTATCTATAGCTGAGTGCACGATGTATAATGTATTACAAAGAATGGCTAAATAACAGGGTTAGTTCATACAGTATGCTGCTAGATTTCAGGTTTTTTGCGACCCGGTTTTTACAAATATTTAAAATAGTAAATTATTCCCATATAACGCACATTTTATATTTTCAATACATTACCTTTTATCTTTTGTCAGTTCTATATATGTATTTTGGACAAATTCCATACAGAAGGCTTCTATATTTTCAGTAAAATTATAAAATAAACATTATGTCATGTACTTGACACTGACATCTTCCAATCAGAATTTTCTTAATCGTAGTACCTGTTTCTATGGTTATAGCATGGCTGGCTGCTACAAAATCGCACATTTTGGCACCTTAAAAAGACTATGGCCCGTATTTTTACATCTTAAAGTAGCGCTACTTTCGAAAAATCGCTACTTCAGCTGTTAAATGTCAACTTTAACATTAAAATTAGAGATATAAAAATAAATTAAATTGTAAAAAGCATTTATTTCAAATGTCATAGGTTTCATTTACAAAAATATGAAACCTATTCTTATCTATTCATAAAGTAAAATAAATAAAAAATCGAAATAGCGCTACTTCTGAAGTAACGTTACTTCAAGAGGTGAAAATTCGGGTCTATATCTCTTTATTTGATCCATACCCTGTTGTGCATCCTATAGCACAACATTTTCTATTTAAACGCGAACTTATTTTAACCGCAACCGGCACACTGCGGCACACCAACTGCCAAACGCCTGTCAAATGGTAACGGGTCGCGTTAGCGTCTTTTGTACCAGCTAGTTATGTCAACGCATCTCGTGCTCTCACCTATAGATACTACACCGTGGTAGGAACTGATTAAAACATATAAGAAAATGTGCATTTTATGCGAGCAAACAGGACAAAATGTCCCAATTACAGGATACAGGGTGCCCATTTTATATATTCCCGCCTAAAATTTTAAGAAGAAGCAAAACCAAATACATTTCATAAGCCACTTGATTAATATTAGTACTTTAAATCGCATAATCACAGTAGGTATAAGAGCAAAACAAAATTTTAAAAACCAACTGACTTATGAAATGTATCATGGATTGCCTAAACATGAATTTTCAGGCGGGAACTTTTAAAATGCGCAGCCTGTATTAGTAGCATGTATATGAGTACACAATACTAAATTTAAAGATAAAAATAAATCAAACAAAACTAAAAGATGTGATATTTTAATTCTAGAGTAAACAGTTTACAAACTGCAGAAAAGTAAGTACTTACATTACATTAGATCTGAACTTTTACAACGAATTTGAAAATATATCAATAAAGTTTGGATTGTTAATAAGGGGATAGAATGCAAAAATCATAAGATGACTTTTCTGGCTCATGCTGTATGATTATGTAATTTAAAAGATTTTTTATTAGTACGATACAATAATTGGGAATAAAAGAATTTTAATATAGATAATTTTAACGTAATATAAGAAAATAAAACACAGATTAAATTCTGTACCGTTTTAAGATAGATATCGAATTATGTATAATCTGAAAAAATTTTAAACGTAATAAGAAAATGAATTACAAAAAAAGAACAGAATAAAACATACTATCTAAAATTATGGAATTGTCTTGTTTCAGATTTTATGATTTTCCTGTAGGATTTAATTTTTATTCTTGCCTCTAAATACGTATTAGATATTGTACATGTGTTCTTTGGCGACTGTGATGTTTATTCTGTCTTTCTCAGCCTGACATTGTTAAATCTATTTACAAAATAAAATATATAAATTAACAATAAACATACGTCTTAAAATAGGTAAAATAGGTATAGCCTTTCTTCATTGTGTACAGAGTTCCTTTATGGTGCCCTGATTCCTTTTTTTTTATTCTGTAGTGTTTAATCCTTTGTCTTGTGTTTAGCACCAAATCTTTTTGGGTTCCATTTAAACACGTATATTCTGTTTTGCATGTTTACTTCCAGACTATGTTTTTAGTATTGATACGACATGCATAATTTGTCATTAACATATCAAATATGACATGACAATGTTTATCTTTTTAATTTTGTACATCGATTGTGATATTATTACTACCTTTCTGATCCTTTTCGACGTGTTTCCTTATACATTTTCCAAAATTCTATTTACAAAATAAAATATGTAACATAATAATAAACATGGCTTAAAATCATTACATATACCTACCTTGTTAAATTCATCATCTTATCTTTAATTATTACATATTATTTAAACATTTTGTTGCATTTAAAAGGAAGAAAACTGATAATTTGTCATCATTGACATTGACATAACAGCGTTTATCGTCTTAAATTTTCAAGGAAAACTGTGATCGTTACTGTGAAAAATATTGTCTAGTTAGAAATATTTGTTTTTTACCTAGTTACTTATGACACATTTGGTAACACTGTCCAAGTACATTTGAACCGTCAAATTTTATAATTTTTAATTAAAATGGTTTAGGCCTTTTTTACCTGTGCGGATATAATTGCCCATTCTCAAAATTTATAATTATGAATTAAACTTCTTTCAAATTGTCTCCATTTCATAAATATTTCCATTTAAAGGTTCAAAATGATATGACAAACATGGCGTTCTTCGTCTTAAAATTTTCACGGAGAACTGTGATCATTACAGTGACCTATTGTTTCTGTCCCAATTTTCAATCTTTAATAATGTTTTACACAAAAACTATGCATCCTACAGAAATTTGATCCATTAGAAGGGAGCTGAAGCCAATCATTTCCTACAACTTGGTACAAATTTTATGAAAATCGGTTGCTCCGTTTAACCTGTAGCCTTGTCTAAAGTTTAGCGATCGGCTTTTTGATTAATATATATAACTATAGTGAATCTAATCGTTTAGTATTATAGATACACGTTTCATAAGACATTTCAGCGCACTTGTCCCCTTAGAAAACTCGTTTCTAAGAATGACGCGTGCGCTAAAATCATGTCTAATGAAACTTATATCTTAATAATGTACTATTAATTTCCCTATTGAATGAGAATATCAAAAAACCATTATACCAGTACCTACATATATAAAGAAAAATTTCATATGCTCCAAAATGCAATAATTTCTTCATCAATATTAATATTGTTCCATTCAAAGTAATCCTCATTAGAAATAAACCATATATGCCTACGTTGTTTTTAATCTACAAAACTCTCGTTGAATGTAGTTTGTGGTATATAGCCTTCAGCTTCTTTAGTGATTTTCTTATACAATGGTCGCAAAATGTTGTCCTTTCAATGGCCTCTTGATCTTTGGTAAGAGGAAAAAGTCACAGAGGGTCATGTTTGGTGGATACGGAATATCAACTTCCTATACAACCTCTCTTTAAGTTAATCGGCGATTACTAAGGTAGTTGATGTGGTAAAAAGTTCGCTTTTCTTGGCATCTTCTACGTTTTCACTGCGCTTTTGAAAACGTTTTTACTATTTATAAACTCTATAGCTATTTGTGTATTAAAAGCGCAAAATGGGACATTGTCGATTGAGAGGTTGTTGACGCGCGACGCAGGAGCGCGGCATTCTCTCGAAATCGACAATGTCCATTTGCGCTCGAAACACACAAAAGATTTTTTCTACAGTCCTCCACCACAACAAAAAATAATAAAATGTACACTTTGTACTTACAGTACTATTCAATGGTTTTGCAGTGAAGATAGGAACGTATTCAAATATGACTTTTTTACAATTTTGTAATGAATAGTATAAGTTTTTGTAAAATTTATTTGTTTCAAGTACATTAAACTAGTGCAGTGGAAAAGTGGATGTCCATTGGGAGCGTTCACGACAAACTTTTACAGGCGTCAGCACAACTGTGCACACAATTTATTTTATATTTAATTTTAATTTATCGTTATATTCCATTCTCCTTGAGCTATTGCTTCAATCTAATCTAAGCATTTTATACTTTCGTTTTTGTAAACAAATGCCCTATTTTATTTGCATAGCAGTGCGGCATTTTGTTTGGTTACGTAATATACCGATAGAGCAGATATATGTCAGATTGACTTGTGAAGGCGGTAAATGTGTAACTACAGTGCCATTAGTTTCTGACCAACTATTTCCATTAACTATGTAGATAAGTGACATTTCTCAATATTGTACAGTTAGATATTTGGACAGCGAGCGTTTTTTCTACTTTGTCGCACATGAGCGACAAAGTGGCATTTTGCGTTGACAAAAGAGAGCGCAAATGGCTACTTTGTATATGGATTGTAAAAAAAGCATTTTCTAACATTTGCACCACTTTACAGCACTTTATGCCATTTTCAAAGCAAAATTTAATGCATATTCTTTTTTCGTTATTTTAATACAAATGATCAATTTTCTAATTTGTTACTATGCTGGGTGATCCTACTGTTAAATCATACTATGACCATTCGATTTAAAAATACTATTATTGAATAAATAAATTTGTTACATTTTTGCAACATTTACTAAAATAAATAAATATATCATCACGGCTTATTACTCACTAGTGCAATAAAAATAAAGAAATGTGTCTGTGGTATGGTAAATAGATAAATGATGCAATTTGAATATATTACACTTCAATATTTCAACGTTAGATTTGTAAGGAAATGATTTAATTGACAAAGATACATACGTTTAACGACGTATTGAATAACGTTAATCGTGCAGTCTGTCACTTTATATACGAGTTGAGAAACAACTTATTTAAGATTTAACTTAGGTAAATTGAACATCCGATAAAGGAATACAATGGTTTTATTGCGATTGAAAGTCTATATTTTATATTCTACAGCACTGGATTTACAGCGTTATAACTTTCAATACCATAGACGAGCCTTTAACTATGTCCTTAAGGTTTAGATGCGTTTTATGGACTTGTTTACGCTAATGTAGCTAAATTTATGTGTCATCATTTAAAATTGATTAATGAAGCATATCGATCATAACTTAAAGATCAAAGCAAGCAAAGTAATTATCAACACATTAAACAGTAACATTAACATGTAAATATTTGGACCATAAAACTTCTTACACAGAATGAGCCAAAAAGAATGTATCTACCACATTTCAAATCTTTATTATAAGTAAGAGTAAGACACAAAAAAATCATTGTAACACAAGAAAGGGCATATAAAATAGTTTTTCCAAGACCAAGAATAAAAGTCATGGTGTAAAAATTGAAAGAGAAGTACATAATTTTGTCGTTAGAGGCGATATGTGGGCATTATTCCTCCAGCGGAGTTTTTATAATTCTTACAATGAATGATATTTAGGGCCGGTATTATAAACGTCTACTTAAATTTAGTAAATTTAATAAAATGGACAAATTCGAATCAAAGGGTTAAAACACTGAGAAAAATGACTGGTTTTTAGCAAATAAATATTCATAATTAAGGGGTACTTCATTCATTTAATTATTGCAACTTTGGAAGAAATAAAATTTAATCTTTAATATGAAATGTATTTTATTCATTCAGTTATATTATTTATTTGACCGTCATTTATTTCATTTAAATTAAATTTAATTTTCTCAAATAAACTGATATATTTACGTTTAGCATTTAAAATTGAAATTTTTAATAAATAAATTTATAATTTTATGAAATATTTATTTGTTTCTCACAAATATGTAATTGTTTAGAATTAAATTCATAATATATTTGTGTAAACCTTATCTTAATTACAATGAAAAATAGTTTTTATTGTATGAATCTATATTTATTTGTGACAAATAAATATTATTTGTGGCAAAAAATGTTCCATTTGTCAAATGACGATTTTAAGTGAAGTGACTTGTATGGACTTGTTCATTTGTTGTACGTTGCATCTTGTTTATGGTGGTGCTCATTTGTGACAGTGTTCATTTCTGGCGATTTGTTTTTCATTCGTGTGCTAAGTAGTAGTGAATATGGGTGACAAAACAGTGAAAAATATACTACTTGAGTGGAGTTTTGAATATTTGCTTTGCAGTCAGCGTATCTTTAATATCAAGGCACATGCATCGGTATCTGTACAGATTGTGTATTTATTTATACTTTTATAATTTTTTATTATATGTACATTAATACACTTAAGGATTAAATTTGTGTGTTAATAAAAATATGGTGTACGAATAATTTAAATGTACTAGTCTTTATTTAATTATTTCCCTTCAATTTTAAACTATTTAGAGTGGACAGGTTATGAGAGGTAGATATTTAAATTTGGTTCAAATAAATTATTATACATCCAATAATAATGAAATAAATTTAGGGCAATTAAAATAATTTTTAACGTAAATAAATGCATAGTTCTCATGAAATAGAAGATATAATTGATCTCAATATATATTTATTTGAGACAAATAAATGCTTCAAATAAATAATTACACTGCTTCAATTGTAGATATATTTGGATCTATTCAAGCTTAGGATTTATTTGTAACAAATAAATTTAGAGTTCACGTAATTATATCTTTTTCTTAGTGAATGAAATACACCTGTTTTGTGATGATGCAGAATGTATTATTTATTTATTTAAGTGGCGATAGATTTCGGACGGTAGTTCTTCATAAGGGCGACGCGTCAAAATAGTTATAATATATATCGTAGAAAATCTTTGAGGGACAAAAACAACTTATGTTGATGCCGAAAACTTAATGAAAATATACCAGGCGTCACCTTATAGTAGCTAACGCAAAAATATAAAAAATATAGTTGCTACTACCTCCAGCGTGGCGGTCTACTCTGCCGCCACTCTTTACAAAAATAGAGCAAGAAACTCTTAAATTGTATAATATAAAACACAAAATATTTAAACGTCAAATTTATTGTTTTGAAAACTTTAACAACTCAACTCCAAAAACAAATTATCGTTATCTTAACTCTATTAGTTTTCCTGGTCGGGGAGGGCCATGTAGCAGTAGACTAGATTATAGGCGAGACTGCTACAACCTCACGTGCACTCATTGATGGCGTGGAGAGTGCATCATAGGGGTCACTTTTGTACCATTTAAAATTTGAAATATTTCTTTTTGGCGTCGGTGGGCATCGAATCCGGTTCCCAAGATTCGCGACCCAACACTCAGGCATGCGAATTATTCCGTGATGTTTGTAATTTCATACCATACAGAAACAACTTTTTAATAGTAATAAAAATTTTCTTGACCATTACAGTGATTTTATCAATAATTCCTATATCCGCTATAAAAAAAATTGACCACTGATTTTGTCGGGCCACATTCAGAATTTCATTCTTTAGGTCTTTCTGAACTTAAATCGTCTTCGAATAAATCCACCTGTTTTTTCAAACGGAATGTTTCTTGACGCCCTCACTATATAGTGGTTTAATAATTTTTGTGCAGAGTATAATGGGCCCGTCCAACTTTTTTGAATTTTTTATATGTTACGAAGAATTTAAAAATAGAAATTCCAAATTTTTTGTTTTCTTGAAATTATGCTTAATAACGCCTAAAATAATTATTAAAGTTTTGGCGCGAAAGTTGTGACGTTAGCGTCACTCCGTCATAAGTAGAGAGAACCGACATACGTTACCATTAATAATGGTTATATAATATTCAATAAATGTTGCAAGAATAAAAATACGTATACATCACAAACTGTGATCAAAAATCTTTAGAGCTAATGGTAATAAATAAACGAGATAGGTAGTTTTTAAACCATTTCAAAAAATATATTTGTTTGATTTCCTCACATGAGTTAGGAGTAGTGTTAAATGATAATTTATGAAAAACTTCCAAAGTACATATACATAAAAAAAAATCAGGTAAGTAAAATTAATAATTTTTGTTCGTTTTCATAATCAAGTTAATCATTCGCTTTAATTAATGTGACTTTAAGACTTTCTTTAATATAATATTGAAGGTTATTATACTCACCAAGTGCCATTATTATAATTAAAATAGTATTGAAACTATTTTCTATTTATAAATAAATACAACAATGACAGTATTGATTACAATAATCAAAGCAGAGTTCATAATAAAAAGTAATCCAACATTTACATTCCTATTCACTAAATGATTACAACAATGACAACTATTGAGATTACAATAATTAAAGCATAAATTATAATATAAATTTATTTAACAAGTAAATTCTCTTTTGATCTTAATAAAAAATTACTCGGATATATTAAATATGTGCATGTTGGAGTATGTGTCAAGCCAATCGCGAATTTATGAGCAAAATATGCATAGTCCATTGTATAGTGATATTTTCATAGGGAAACTGGACGACTGTAATGACGCTGACGTCACAACATGGCGATCATTTTACGCTTAAAAACTTTAATAACATCATTTAAAGATATAAAAATACAAAATATATAGCAATTTTTATTTCGTTTTATTTATTTATATTCAAAATTCATATGCGACATGTAATTTCCAAAAAGTCGAACACTTGGACGGGCCCATTGATTGAGAAACTCAGAATTGATTAGCGAGAATTGTTAAGTGAAATTTGTTTGTCGTGTGTTTATGGGAAACGTAATTTTTACAATAAAGAATTTCAAAATTTTAATCCCCTCGCTGTAAGAGCTG
The DNA here is from genome assembly GCA_963082715.1 of Harpalus rubripes. Lineage (NCBI taxonomy): Eukaryota > Metazoa > Arthropoda > Insecta > Coleoptera > Carabidae > Harpalus > Harpalus rubripes. The sequence continues at coordinate 207,824 of CAUJCB010000692.1, forward strand.
TTGCTCCATTCTGTTAAAATTGAGTATTCGACTGAGAAGTAAACGGGAAAGGACCTCGAAAAATGATCAATTATCGATCATTTATCAAGTTTTGCGGGTAATATTTCGGGGGAAACTGATATTCTAGCGTGGTGATGTCTTCTAAACGAGCATTGAAAAAAAAGTATTAATTACAATAAAAAAAATTGTATCTTTTACTGTTTTACGTTTCATATATAGTCCTTGTTTTTGGCTCACCTGTAGTTAAGTATTATTGACACCAATACTTCCCACGCAGTCGATATTATAGTCGAAGACCCAATACAATGTTGTTTATTATGTAGTATGCGCTGATCTGCCACACGAATACGAAAAATGAGTTTGTTTAAAAAACATAAATCAAAGTATATTGTGGAAATGGTATATAGAAACTGCAGCCGGTAATGCCTGGTAATAAATAAGAGGTATAATTTACAAGCAACAAATTAAAGTCATGTGTTTGGAAGTACTACTTGCTTGCACACAATTATCATCCATAAAACGCTAACAACTTACTCCAGAGATGGCACAATGGCTGCTTCACACACAGGAGACTGTAAATTATAGTTAGTTCCTGCTACGATGATCAATAACTTCAATTGTTTGCTATAAATTTAATAAAATAGATAGAGAAGAACATGGAATTGCTTTACATTATACTACATCTGAAGAGTTCTTGGTATTGTTGCTGACAAAAATAAATATTTGTTATTAAAATTGTTTTTATTAAAACAATTTTTATTTAAAAAATAGTGCCAGTTTTATGGGATAAACAAAACTCCTTTGGTGTTTAATTAGAAAGTTTGTAAATCACACCGTTTTGTCGAATATTCATGTGCAGTGGATATAATTGACCCAAAGTATAAAAAATGCCAAAAATTTTGTTACCTGGTTTGAATGTATAAATAACATTATCAATGGTCTGATTAAATCAACATTTAACATAAGAAACCTGTGGGATTAAAGTATGGGATATAAAAAAAACAGCGAATTTTACCGGTTTTTTTAAAAACGTTGAAACACGTCGATTTTAGTTTTTAAAAATACACATTAATATGTGTGATTCACTTTCCGACTTTCATTTGTTTTTTAGTTATGACGTTATTAGTAGTGAAATCTGATAATGTTTTGTCTTCCCTCTATATTCATGGAATAAACCATAAGGTTGCATAACAAAAATTCTAAAAAAAAATCCAGCTGAACACTTAATAATAATGAGTAATCAAGATACATAGATTTAATTTTTCAGTTTAGAATTTTGATTATTCATATATAATATCATAAGTGGTAAATTTTTGCCGGAAATTTTTTCTGAATGTTACGAGAGCTGGTTGCCTAGCAATTTATTGAGTGACATTGACAAAAAAAATCACGAGTTGTCAAACGAGTGATTTTTTATCAATTTCACGAAATAAATTGGCAACAGGCTCAAGTAAAGCAATCGGAAAATTTTTCCAGGATAAAATTTAATCACGAATGGTATTCCAAAATAAAAATTAGGTAATCATTTATATATTTTTTTTCTTGATAAAAATCTTCTAATTGTTATTGTGTTTTGAGGTGTTATATTTAAGTTTCGCGGTCTTTTCTTGAACATTTGTCATAGTTAGACAAATATATATTAGAGTATAGGTTGAGAAATATATATACAGAATTAATTTAAAATAACAACCAATCTTCTAAATTAAACATTAAACAAACAGAACCCATTCAAAACCCAAGCAACCTTTTTCGGAAACCTTGTGTTATTTTATGTTTATGAACTTTAGAACGTTCCATGGATCTTTTTGCGAGGATCAAACTATATGTGCATTATATGAAGTATCGCTTGTTGCAAGTGGCGAGGATCAGCTCTGGGCCATAGATCTTAAGCCAGACCGCGATGAAACAAAACCTTCAGCAGTTCAGTTTGCAATCCGTCCGTTTGGCTGGAACAAAAGTGCGTTCCAGTAAATTCCGAGTTAACGATCATCTCTCTATATAGACATGTTACATTGTGAATGGCTGCTAACTAAGTAGAAGTAGTTAAAGCGATCGTTAAAGACGAGAGAGGTCGCATTATTGTCGGTTATATGGCTTTAACACGGCCACGGGCAATCAGAGAATGTTAATGTACCCATTTCATAAGTGATTGATCATGGGAATGAGTAAACGCTGGCTTGGTTACACCCGTGTCGCTAACGCTGCCTCTGCAATGCACTTACTATCCTACTGTCTCTTTATGTTATGTTTATTATGTCGATTGTTCAGCTAAATGATACGATTGAACTGTGATTATGTATTGTTGCTGGCTTTACAAATACTTGCAACTCGGCATTATCGTGTATACTTATCATTAAACATTCTTAAGACAGTATATTCTTCACGTGCAGTTACAGTTTGAGGTTATCTGAAATTTTAGAATCTTTAGTAAGTAAATTTAATAATAATATTATTATAAAAGCATATTGAAATTGTTAGAAAAAAATCTGGTGTGGCCAACAAAATACCTCCCGCCAGTTACAGCCCGAATCATAAAAAAGATTGTTAATCCTTATTTTTGGATTAGCGAATTTTACTCTAATTTTGACAGTTTATTTCTTAAAATATAGTCTAATCTAATCCAAGTAACTACCTTTTTTAAAACCCCTCACACACATCCATGCCTTAGTGGGATTCTAACCCAGAGCCCCGACAGCACTCACGACTTGAGGCGTTGCTCTAACCATTGAGCCACCGGAGCTATAATAAAATGAAGATTAAATTTTAAATACCAGAATAAAATAAAATTCACTAATCCAAAAATTAAGATTAGCTTAAACATTTTTGTGAATCGTTAATTTTGATTAATCTAAATACATACCTACATATTTACTTATGCTGGAAATAAATAAATATCTCATCACGGCATATTACCCATTGCTGGGTGTGCCAATCTGCTTTGTACACAGATATCGGTAATGGTATTTACCAAGCCTCACCTCACGGACACTCATTGCTGGCTGGAAACTGTATTGATTTCCTTTACTATTGTTGTATTTACCTTTTCTTTTTAAAACGTTACTAATATTACTAATATTATTTTGAAATGATTAGTTCTTTGATAGTGACATTTATCTGTCAGTTACATACATTTGAATAACTGAGTTTTGTTTGTTTAAAGCGTAGGCTCTGGGATTTAAATTATAGCCAGTTTTATAAATTTATCCATAAAATATATAGAAAAATTCGCATTAGAATCTATAGAAAAATTTAATTATCTTTAATTTTTATAATAACATTAATCTCGAAAAAATAAGATTTAAGGGTATTTTTCGAAGAAAATCTATTTTGAGCTTCTTGTAAAGTGCCATTTCCGGTTATCCGATTTTCACCAAAATCTAATGGGCTTTTTCCATTACAGAAAAAGTTCGAAATACAAGATTTCAAAATTTTGTGAATGATAGTATTTGAGTTAGAGTGGAGGATCCACACATACACACATACACACAGACATCATCGTGAAAATGTTATAGTTGAATTCTAAGGACCTTAAAACGTGGTCATTTACCAAAATTTCGATATGCGATTTTTAGCACGACCCATATACCTTCCTTACCAAGGTAAAAAGACATTAAAATTACTAATTTTAAAAATAGTTTTATAATTAATAAAACAAACAGCTAAGATTTAAAAATAATATATTTATAGGTATTTACTTTAATTTGAGTTTTTATGGAATCCTAATCTATTTGATATGTTCGATATAGGCGATGTGCACACTTTGAGTGTCAGCACCTCTAGCGTCTACTTTAACATTTTTGATATGCGAATCAATTTTGACATTTACGAGAATGTGATACAATAAGCAATTTTATTTTGAGTTTTTGTTACTGTATTTGAATATTATACATCATAGTATATTGAAATGAATAAAGAAATTATTTAAAACGTTAATGTAATGTGACTAATTCAAAAAAGTCAAAATACCAGCGAAGGTATTGTTGCCGAAAATATTATTTTTCTCATATGTGTAATTTCTCTAAACCATTTATCATATTTAGTTTTATATTATAATTTGAATATTACTTAAATATTACAAGATGAAAATTGCGATTAAAGAGTTCGAAAACTTGGATGATTGGAGAGAAGAAACTTTCTGCATATCACGATATCAATGGATGATGTTATAATCTTTCGCTTATATTCGCAATAAATGAAGAAGATTCTTTACTGAAAATATACGAATATACCATAAGCTCTAAGTGGAATCAGTTGCAAGCTTGGAAAAGAAAATACACGAAAAATGCGAACCATTTGAATTTCTACCTTTGACATTAACTTTACATGTATAAAGACTATTATAAATAGAAGAATTATGCCAAAAATAGACTTCTATTTCATACAACTGCAAGTTATACAATCTTTTTTTTGTTATAATATTTCTTGTTATTCTTGTTCAAATATTGACTTAAAACCCACATTTTTATATAATTCATTATTTCAATCATACGACTATTGTTTGAATTTTATTCATACGATAATTAGAATATTTCATGTTAGTAGAAGATATCTGTTGAAAATTTACTTTCTTCAGCATCTATTCCTCATACAATATTCTACAAAATTTATAAATTTTGATTCTTCAATCGGCAATTTTGTAAGAATTATTACAACCATCACTGCATCACATAATATTAGACGAGAAAATATTTTATAAAATTGAAATTGCAAAATTATTATGACAAAACATAACCTTGTTACGTTACCAAAACAAGCCAAAACTGTCACTTTTGTCCAGTTTGTGCACAACGCCTATAATAAAAAAATCTGATGTGGCCAACACATAACCTCTCGCCAGATATTTTACCTGGTTGTACGCATAAAACGAAAAATATTTTTAATTACAAATACATATATTTATGTCTCACTACAAAATAATTCTCACATATATTTGCAAAATCTATGGGATATTTTAATATAAATTATGTACAATACATACATTTTCTTTATATTCCATATCCTGAAATTTTCTTTTTCTTTTTCTTTATATTCGTCATTTTTTCGCAAATTCCTCTTATATTCTTTTTTACGTATATTCTTTTACGTTGTTGACTTTTTTTTATTTTCATAATCTTCATAATAATGTACAAATATTTTTGACAGCGGCATACAAATATTTTTGACAGTGACATTTATGTGTCAATTACAAACATTTGAATTTCTTGCCTTGAAGTAGTTTGATTTGAGAATTTTTACATCAAATTATTTTATATGCATTTCTTTCTAATGAATTTATATTTATCGAATAAAGAATTTAACATTCTTTAATATAAGTATTAACATAAATTTTCGATAAATAATATTTAGATGATTTTTTTCTTGTAACTACTACTTCCGGTTGTCCAATTGTTACCAAAACTTAATCAAGTCTTCCCATTATTGTTAGATTGAGGATTCCGTAGATAAAAATGTCTTAAGTCTTATAGTATTTGAGTTATCGTGAATCCAACATCCACACACACATCCACACACACACATACGGACATCATCGTAAAAATGTTATAATCGGATTCTAGGGACCGTAAAACGTGCTTATTCACTAAAATCTGAATATGCGATTTTTAGCATGAATACAATACCTCTCTTAGCGAGAGGTAAAAATCTGGCGTGGCCAACACAATACCTCCCGTCATTTACAGCCCGTATCACAAAAAAGATTAAGTTAATCCTTATCTTTGGATTAGCGAATTTTACTCTAATTTTGACAGTTTATTTCTTAAAATATAGTCTAATCTAATCCAAGTAACTACCTTTTTTTTAAACCCCTGAATAGGATTAAATCCCAATTACAGAGTAGGTTCACATTCACACACATCCATACCTTAGTGGGATTCGAACCCAGAGCCCCGAGGGCACTCATGACATAAGGCGTTGCTCTAACCATTGAGCCACCGGAGCTATAATAAAATGAACATTAAATTTTAAATAGCGGGATAGAATAGAATTCACTAACTTTAATTTAAAATACTTTTTGAAAAATGTGAAACAGGCTGATAGTGGTGCAGACAAAAATTGATTATAATAATATTATTGTTACTGTACATATGAAATAGCAATTATTTATTTGACACAAAAGGTCTATATATCTTTTAACTTATTATCTTGCACGAATGATAGCGTGCGAAAAAATAATATCTAATATCCTTTACTATTGATATTGCCTAATGGTTGTTTCTAGTGTAAAATTTAATGCATTTCAAACCACTGAGAAAAATTTCATTATAAATGATGAATTTCCTTGACATAATTGAATTCTAAATTCGAAGATACCGGATACCCTATTTCGCAAGGGGCAAGGTAAATTTGGCTAGTGTCGAAACAATTTAGAAAGATAAATGTTCAAAAATGAAAGAAATACTTCACAGGTTCTTTTGTTTGAGTTCTGGTAGGTATCAGTAACACATTTAATGCAGTGTTTTGTAACAAATTACTAGCACTGTTGTCAGAGAATACTGCCGAGTAATCTGTAATTTCATAAGAACCGGACAGCTCGGACGCTTATTTCCAAACATATTCGTATATTTGAGACCTTTAGTCTGTTTTTGTTAAGGAGAGTAAACAGAAATTAAAAAAGAATACAAAAATCCAAAATTTGTACAATTAGTTTTTGAATATGAACTAATTTTTTCAGTTTATAAATACCACAGAAAAAATCCACAAGTAAATATTTTTTTAAAAAGAATTATGGCAAGAAGCGTAAAAAGTATGGAACGAAAATAAGTATTAAAAAATCGGATGTGGCCAGCACATAACCTCCCGTCAATTCCATGTTTGAAATAGCAATGAGCTTTAAGTAATAATCGTTTGTAAACAAAATCTAATTTCTCGTTCCAATAAATAGAAAAGGCTGTAATACGAAATTTTGGATTATATTTTATTATGTTTTTCCTCGAAAATTTGTTAAGAGCTCCAAATTAAGTACCACTTCCGGTTTATCATATAAGTATAGTCAAAATCGAGTTTTAAATAAATACCAAATTTGATAAGTTTTGGATCATGTTTTAATATATTTTTTTCAAGAAAATCTATTTATGGCTTTCTGTCAAAGTACTACTTTCGGTTTATCAATTTTAGAAAAAAAATCTAATATGTCGTTCTCAATCATATAAGTGTTAAATACCAAATTTGAAAAGTTTTGGATTGTATCAATATATTTGTTACGAAAATATGTTCAGAACTTCAAATAAAATGTCACTTCCGGTTTATCAATTTTAGTCAAAATCTAATATATTGCTCCCCTTCATATAAAAGTCTTAAATACCAAATTTGACAAGTTTTGGAATATATCATAATACTCGTATATATTTCATGAAAATCTGATCAGAGCTTCAAGTAAAATATCATTCCTGGTTTATCAATTTTAGAAAAAATCTAATATGTCGTTTTCATTAATCTAAAAGTCTTAAATACCAAATATGACAAGTTTTGGAATATATAATATATTTTTCACGAAAATCTGTTCAGAGCTTCAAGTAAAGTATCATTCCCGGTTTATCAATTTTAGCCAAAATCTAATATGTTATTCTCCTTGATATGAAAGATTAAATACTAAAATTGAAAAGTTTTGGATTATATTTTAATATAATTTTTCATTAAAAACTATTATAGGCTTCAGGTAAAGTATCACTTCCGGTTGTATAATTTTACCCAAAATCTAATCAACTTTTTATGTGAATGTAGAAAGCTTAAATACGGAAAATAGAAATTTTCGGAAGTTTGTTGTAAGAGTTATCGTGGAGGAAATAATCGTCACACACACACACACACACACACACACACACACACACACACACACACACACACACACACACACACACAAACACACACACACACACACACACACACACACACACACGCACACACACGCACACACACGCACGCACTCATGCAAAACACACACGCACAGGCACACGCATACGCAGAAACTTGTTGTGGGGACCCTAATTCGTGTTTATTTACTGAAAACTCACCATCGAATTTTTTGGCCGTTAACATTACCTCCCTTACCTTCGGTATGACGGGAGGTAAAAAATAAAATGTAATGAGGATAGCCAGGGAAATGGGATCCATACACACATGGTTCAATAGAGACAGGATAGAAGATACAACAAATAAGTTTCTTCAAATATCTAGGAAGCTTAGTAACCTGGACTCTGGAATGGCAAATGTTAGGAAGAAATTAGGAGTAGAATTACACTGGCAAAGATAGAATATAGTAAAATACAAAAACTATTAACAGCAAGGCGCATAGTATGCAAGGTTAGAAAATCTCCTTGAGAAAGAAGGGGAAATAGAACTTGGAAGGTTTTGAAATGCGGCCTCGGCGACGATTGAAATAGATAGGATGGAAAGAGAAGAATTTTCAAAGAAATAAGAAAGAGGGTTGAACATAATTTTGGGGGAAGGAATTTGTATTTAATTTTTTTGTACCTGAAAGTAAAATAAAGGAAGTACAGGAAGAAGAAAACTTGAAATGTTAACGGATACCAAGGGAGATGTAATGACAATGGGCTGAAGAGAAATGCGGAAGACAGACTGGGTGTGGAGGGAAAATTACCGCTGAGGTTGATACTATAATTCGGAAATGATGATGATGGCACAGTAACATAGTTTGGAAAATATATGTGTGATATGGTTCGACGCTATCAAAATAATGTACATATTAAGGAAGTTTTTTATATTATTCCTTCTTTTTTAAAAACGAATCTACGTCAATATGAAAAAGACATTTATTTTTATAATTATATGAAATGATAACTACATATTCGGTGAATAGAGAAGACATATTTGAATCATTGAGTAGTAACTAGATCAAGGAAGTATTTGTAAGAATAATGAGGTTATCTTCCAGGAAATTTAATAGTAAATGTAAAGCGAATAATTAATTTCAATCCGATACACATAATAGAAGTACTCTATTCAATCGATCATATTGTGTTGTGGACACAAGCACATTGATTATACAATAACGATGTGATATAGAAATACGGTATCATATTTTGATTTAAAAAAAGATCTATAAATATTTTCATGAAAAATTTAAACTAATAATACAACTACTACAGCAGGAATATCTAACAGAGAAAGAGCATTATTAAGTATTTATGAAGGTAGATACAAAAAGTGTGCGTGTGTGTGTGTGTGTGTGTGTGTGTGTGTGTGTGTGTGTGTGAAAAATTTGGTATTTGGGACTTTTAAATTAATGAGAACGACTTATTAGATTTTTTCTAAAATTGATAAACCGGAACAGATATTTTATGATATGTATATATCAAAATTTTTCAAATTTGGTATTTAAAACTTTTATGTTAATAAAAAAGGCATATCACATTTTTTTCTAAAAATGATAAACCGGAAGTGATACTCTACTTGAAGCTCTGAACAGATTTTCGTGAAATATATATTATGACGTATTCTATAACTTGTCAAATTTGGTATGTAAGACTTTTATATGAAGAGGAGCAACATGTTAGATTTTGGCTAAAATTGATTAACCGGGAGGGATACTTGATTTGAAGTTCTGACAAATTTTCGTGAAAATATATTGATACAATCCAAAACTTTTCAAATTTGGTATTCAAATAAACAAATAAATAAAAATATCATCACGGCATATTACCCATTGCTGGGTGTGCCAATCTGCTTTGTACGCAGATATCGGTAATGATGATGACATATTTGTACCGTGCGGGCGTTTACCAGGTGTCACCTCACGGGCACTCATTGTTGGCATGGAGAGTGCAACACAGGAGTCAATTTTGTGTCATTTTAAAATTCGAAATATTTGGCGCCGGTTGGGATCGAACCTAGTTCTTCAGATTCGCGACCAGACACTATTATATTAATGAGAACGACATATTAGATTTTTTCTAAAATTGATAAACCGAAAGTAGTAGGGGAAACCGGTGTCAATTGTAACAGGTGTCAAATGTAACAAGGGTAGGTAACAGGGCCATCTTTTCAAAGTAGATTAAAACGCGCTTGCAGAGTGAAGCAGGAAGGGTCATAGCTCTTTGGTATTTAGTGTAAGTGCATACGCGCAAATACGGCGTCTGTTTCTGATGAATGTCTGTAAATCGACAAAAAAGTAAATACAGGTAGTGACACACATTGTTTCTAAAACACTATAAGTGCTCTGCTCGGAAATATTTTAAGATAAGGATCAGTTTGTGAGTTATATCTGCTTTTATTTTTCATTACTATAAAAGACAGTTAGGATACCAGCAAAGCCATGAAAATTTGAAAGCATCTTTTGGCGATGCTGCTCCCTTCATTATCTGCTGTTAGTCATTGGTTCCGCGAATTTCGACGATGGCGAGAGCTGCTAGAAGATGAAGCAAGACCTAGAAGACCAGCGAATGCTTCCTGTTCAGAAAATGTTGGTCGTGTGGCAAGTTTGATTCAGTCCAATCGAAATATTACTTATAGGGAGAAGGGAAAAGCTTTGTAGCAAGTGACATACATTGTAACAGATAACAAATTAGGGTATACAGTTAAGACCCTGAAACTAAACTGTTTGGGTATTCGCAGATGAAGACTTGTCCACAAAAGTAATTCGTGACAGAAGCGTCAATAAGAAAATGATTGCTGTTTTTTTTCCGCCGAAGTGGTCCTGTTACTGTTATTCCACTTGAAGATCGCAGAACTTTTAGTTCTGAATGGTACTGCGAAGTGGCTTTACCACAGATATTAGCAAAATTACAAACATCATGACAACGCATCCTTTCACACTGCTGCCAGAACATTAGATTTTTTGAAAGATTCAGGAGGTCAATTGGGAACTCATCCTCTGTATAGCCCAAATCTGGCGATTTATTTTTTGTTTCCAACTGTTAGAAAAAAAATGTTGCGAGGTAAAAGATTTTCCAGCGCAGATGCAGCAGTTACAGAATTTCAAAGAATTTTTGAGAACCTTTCAGAAAATGAATTTTCTGAATGTTTTAAAAAGTTGTTTCAAAGAATGCACAAGTGAATAGAGAATATTTTGAAAAACAATAAAGATTTTTTATTTAAAAATGCAACGGTCTTTTAATAACTAACAATTTTCAGCGCAACCCTCGTAATTTGCTTAGCAGTTTTCCATGTGTATTTGTTGTTTTTATATAATAGTTGTCAATTTTAGGGGCGGTCCGGACCTACTGGACCATCCCCCTTGTGTGCGCCCCTGCTAATGTACTACTATAACTAGCAGTTTTTGTCAAGGGTATTGTTCGCTGTTAAAACTGTATTTTTGGCAACAGTGCCAGTAATCATCGATACGAATAAAATTCCGAGTTCCTAAGGCTCGAAAAGAAATAGTGAGAGCCATTATTTCTCTCTCATGTCGTCCTCCTAGTGTGTACGAGTGTTACAAACATTAAGTCTCTGAAGATATAGAAGAATGATTTAATTTTACAGTAGAAAGTTTCGAAATGTGCATCCCGGGCATTTGAGATCTCCGGGCAGCTGTGAAATGAACAGTGCAAACTTGTGTCCATGGCAGTCCGCAGCCACCCTCGATCCGTGACTTGCAGGATCGCTTCTGATGATTGACTAATGATAATCATACTTAACACTAACGTGCTGCTAGTGACGAAGCGAACCACTGCTCTGTTTCTATCCTACGGTGCTAATGAGATGGCGTCAAACTAAACACCAGACTCCACATTAATAGCTACACTTTTTGTTTCTGCTTTGCCGTTTTTTGTTACTACTAAAACGATTAGATTAATAATTAAATTGACCACGTCTTCTACTGGAATTAGTTTTTAGCGAGAGTAATTGGTTACTACCATTTAAGACACAGCAGAACGGCAATAATAGCTGCTACGTAATAGTTTTAATTAAAATTATATATAAATTTAATATTTATTCTTCTTTTTGTCTTTGTTCTACTTTACATAATAAAAGTATGTGTCAATTCGGGGCTAAAAATGGAACACCTTCGCACTTTAATATATGATGTGAGGGCGTGCTTTCCATGCTTAACCTGATCACATTAACATGATATATGTGATGATGTGGGAGCAATTTGTGTGACACTCTTGCAGCCATTATTCATATGTTACCACTTGAATTCCTAATTTTTTGGTGAATTTAAAATGTTTTTTTCCAGATATAAATTAATCTTGGGAAGCATAAACCTTTACGAATATACAATTGTTCATTTAATATGGGTCACCATTACAATCTCAAGAACTATAAGAGCTACAAATGGGTAAACAATTTCTATATTACAAGATAAATTTAGAAAAGAAAAAAATCAACCTATGGTTCTCAAAATATGGGACTTAACTTTTTATTTAAATGAGAACATACTTATATTTTTTATTAATTGGAGTATTAATTCTAAATTCAGTGATATATTTATATACCATTGCATAACGACTTTTTTTTAGAAGCATGCATATAAAGTTTTATATTAATTTGATTAAAATATGACTATAATAAGAGTGCCACGAATAGAAAAATTGAATACATGTTATTTTTTATGACAGAAAGAAGTGAATATTTTGTGATCATAATAGCCGTGTTCCTTCGGACTGTGATTCGTAATCTAAATGATAAAAGTGATCATGATTACTAAGAATAATGTTTTTAAGTTTCCTATTCGTTATCGCCACTTTCTCATTTTGTGATCACCAGACAACCTTCCCCCTTCCCTTCAGAATCAACCTTTTTGAGTGATTCACATGGATTCAGTACAGAACAAATTGAAAATATACTATTTCGAGCGTAGAAATTTACGAATGTGGGGTTTGTGAACCACATAAAGATTTGTTTAAAATAAACATACTTCATATTTCTTACCAAGAACATTATTTTTTACTTCAATATAATCCATTTTTAATTCTGACTATAACACTAGACAGTTGATTATTTATAAAATAAAGTAGGATAGTTTACATTAGTCTGCATATGACATTGACATTTGACACTAGATTGTGTTGTTTTCTTGCTATAATTTTTAAATCCTGTTTCAAAAGGATCATGATTAAATTAATCAGGATTCGCAAAATCACAATCACAAACCGAAGGAACACGGCTAATGTCAACGCAAACATTCTGTAAAAAAATATCACCTTTTCATTTTTTCAATTCGTAGCATTGCTAAAATTAGCTATATTTAATCAAATTAATATAAAATGTCATATGCATTCTTTTAAAAACTTCGTTCGGTATGCAAGAGTATAAAAATATATCACCGAAGAATTAAATCTCTAACGAAAGAGAAAATTAAAAATGCAAGTTCTCATTTAAAATAATGTAACGTGTGAGCCCCGCTGCTAAAAGCGTTTAAGTATAGCGATGACGCAATTGCGCTAGCAGCCGGGCTACGTAACAAACAAGCCGCGGTGTGTTTAATTACTTCCGGCCGGTCACCTTAACCTTTTGTGTTCATTGTTATTATGCAGTCGAACATTCTAGAGCTCTCTGGAAGTTAATAGCAGCTATATCAAAGGGACGCAGCTATGCTCGGGATTTGGTTAGTTACATGGAGACATTCACATAGAGTGTATAGTGTCGAGTGGAGGACTCGGGAAGTTATTGGTAAACTGGGATAGCTGTGGATGTGAATACTCGGTAGTGCGTATTGTTGACGAGCTATAGTATACGAGGACAGTAACGGCGAGTTGGAAAGTTACTGGTATACTGGGATAGCTGTGAAAGAGAATATTAGGTAGTGTTGAAGAATATTGGGAAGCTAGGTATACAAGGACAGTAACAGCGAGTTGGAGTGGATACTCGGCATTGGTGTAGAAGAATTGTGGCATACGGATAGTTGGTGATACTGAGGCTGTGGAAAGAGAAAGTTAGTTACATAGACAGACAGTGAGATTAAAAGGCGTGACTTATGTCCGAGTAGTTGAATATGCAAACGCTGGTGAGTCAGTTGAGTATATAGACGCTGTGGAATTAAGTAGGCGGACAGTTGAACGTGATATAATTATATAGTGATATAAATATCACGTAAACAGTCTACAAGAGTCTGCAACAGACCGGCAGTATAATATTGGAACCCATAGTGAAATAAATAATTAGTAGAAAAAAATAGTGTTAGTGTTATCTCGTTAATTATAGTTTTAGTCTTAATTAGTTTTTAAATAATTGTTTAATATTAGTAATAGTTATTTTTAATTTTCTTTTAATATTTAATTTTAGATTAAAAAGCTTTATTTTAATTAATAATAATTGTCTAATATTTATACTTCACCCAAATAAATAAGTAAAATTAAAAAAACGTTACCATAAATAAGTTATGTCCGGTATTTTGAAACACTGGTTGAAAAAATATCTTTTCTTTAAAAAGATATGTCTTGTAAAATAGAAATTGTTTGCCCATTTAACCGTCTTTGTAGCACTTATAGTTTTCGAGATAGCAATTGTGGCCCATTTAAAATAAACACTCTATTAACAATAGGAGCCACTCGTACATTACATGTATTCGTTAATAAGAAATTTTCTGTGTAATTTTTTTTTCAATATGTAATCTATAATGTAAAATTTTATCCCAGGAACTATTATTTATATTTTTTTGTCTATTGTAACAAATTTAATACATAAAATAACAAGGTGGTCGACAATTTTAAAGATTACAATTTCCTGATATTTCCATGATTTTATTTTTTTTATAACTATTTCTTTTAATTGACCCGGGATTGGACATCCGTATAGTTAAAAATAAAATAATTTGCAGAATATAAAAATACAATATAATAAATTTTTGGCGAACAGACAAATAAAGGATAATATCCACAACCACAAACATCTTCATTGTAAAATTATATCGTACTACAAATTTAATAATTTCAATTATTAACAGTTTAAAATGACAAATATGTTGACATTTAACTAAGACAATAATATACGGGTATTCTTGAATGTACTTATTCCCATTTAAATTTAATTACAACAGGTGTATAAAACATTAAAACTTTTTAATTGAAATAAAACGTAAATAATGTTTTTCAAGTAGCACTTATCTTACAAAATAAGAAGAAACAACAATTCACCCCATCAGATATTTCTCATTATCAAATTTTTATGCGTCAATAAAAAATTCAATTAAACAAGCGTCCAACCCAGTATTAAAAGGGGTGCACATCTGCCTATTAGAACAACAAGACTATTCCTATTTACTTATTCATCAAGTAAGTGATTTTATGTTCTTTTTTCCGTTAAGAATGACAAGGTGCACGGGTTAGAGTAATCAGCTTTCAGCTTCCTGATTTATAATTATCTCGACGAAGGAAAGCCTCAATCACATAGAGCATTTGTATCGGCTCCTGTGTAGGATTAATTCTTTTCATATTTTATCAAAGAGCACGCATGCTTTTGATAGTTAAAAGTCTAATGACTATCATCTCATTCTGTCTCAGTGATATTTAATAGTGCTTTTGCAAGAATTTGTTAAAAAAATCTAATGAACACCCTAATTGTCAATTATGAATTATCTCGTTTTTTACTTTTTGATACTGTGGTTACAAAGAAATTAAATATTTAATCAAATCTTCATACATCTGCCAATTGCCAAATATAAATAAAATAAATATATCATCACGGCTCATTACCCATTGCTGGGTTTGCCAATCTGTTTTGTACACAGATATCGGTAATGATGAAATATTTGCACCGTGCGGGCGCTTACCAGGATACCGATTCTTGAAATATAAGAATTTTCTCACAAAGTGACATAAAATTTCATCTCACTCTCATCTCATTTCATATTTTCTCACTTTTTTAATTCCCGAAACAAAGTGAGATATATTTCACCTATCTAAATGGCCATGATTTAGAAAGTGAAAAACTTGACATAAAAGTGTGATTTTTGACATTGACAGTACTACATTGCACTCTTCTTTGATTACCATTACATATTTACCGTGATATTCTTATTTTTATTTTAACTTGTATTGTTAATATTGCCATACGCAACTACTTTTTTCTAGATTTATTGAATTTTGAGTCCGTAGGTCTCCGTAGTCCGTATTTATTATTATTGCCGTAATCGAACAACTACAAATAAAATGTGTCTTACTACGCATAAACGTATTTGTATTGTATAAGTATATGTAAAATATTTAAATCGCGCTGCAGTTATAATAGTGAAATGTTTGTCATTTCCCACACCAAGCTGAATACCCACAAATCAAAAAACGTAAAGTAGTTAATTTTTTTGTTGGAATCCCTAATGCTTTTCTATGACTTGGATGGTTGGTTTAAATTGTCACTCAAGCGATTCAATAAATTTTTATTCAGCCGAAATAATATTTCAAAAATTTGGTTCGAAAAGTAATTTCTGTATTTTCCAAATGCTTTAAAGCAGCAGCTACTTCTCTTTCGTGAAACATGATATTTGTAATAATTTTATTTATAATATTACTTAATATAATTTAGTATTAAGCAAATTTCTATTTAACATTAGCGAGTGACATCGATTCTCACAACCAAAAAGGTGGGGAGATAAGTTTCACGTAGTGAGATGAAATGTGAAGTAGTGAGAAGACAAAATTATTTCAAGAATTAAAGAAAAAATCTCACTACGTGACATGTAAGTCACGTGACGTTTTTTCTCACTTCTGTCAAATCTCACTGACATCTCACTTTTCAAGAATTGCCCCCCAGAGGTGTCACCTCACGAACACTCATTGCTGGCGTGGAAAGTGCACCACAGGGATCAATTTTGTGCTATTTAAAATTCGAAATATTTGACGTCGGTCGGGATTGAACCCGGTTCCCCAGATTCGCGACCTAACACTCAGGCACGCGGACGCGAGACGCCAAATATTTTCTGTTTATTCCAATAGGACAGTTTCAAGAATTTTTATATGACTTCTAAGTCCTAAATTGTAAAAGATATTGTTCTTTAAAGAGCCTCAAATTTAAAAATATCACGAAATATCCATTACATATTTTACAAATAATCTGAAACAGAATGTGACGTCAGAGTACATACAGTTTAACATATAATAAACTATCGCCTACTTTTATTTATATAAATAACGTAAACTGTTTTTTTCCTATTAGCTAAGAATGAAGTACTTTATGTGCTCCGAAGTCACAGGTATGGGAAGTTGTTTTTTATGTCTATTTCTTGCGCTAATCTTTTTATTTAATTATTTACGAAAATAATAAAGTAGTTTTTTATATTACTATGAAAAATATTGCATAAATTTTCACTTAAAATTCCAAAAATGTGAATCCGACTCATTGTGGATTCCAACTACATACAACAAACATTATTATATTGTTCAAAAGTGTTATCATTGGATACAAAATTTTGTTTCACGCCTATGAATAGGATTAAAAATGATGCTTTTTTAGGAATTTTGTTTTCAGTTTATGTTATTTAACAAACCTTTATTTCGACGTTTGAAGCCGCTTGAATCTAGTAAATCCCTTTTCATTTTTCGAAATAAACGATCGCGATTAATATTTCAAACGGCTTGAAAATGTCAAGTCAAGCCTATAAAATAACAGGCTTGGACCGCACGCTTGGAAGGATGAAGAGGTTTGATTTCTGTCGAAATAAACAGTGAAGCTGCAAATAATGTAACTACACATGCGCACATCCGCAATATGTTGGAGTGTTACTAAATTCATAACATTTGTTGGTTATTTGCATTTTACTTCATTTTATAAAACTCGCGACATAAAACTTAGTAAAGTTGTCCAAAAGCGAAATGTTTTGTGGTGATGAAGAAACAAATATGTTTTTTGAACGAGAAGACAAATAACAACATGACAAATTTTTGATTTTGAAGTTACATATCCACTATGAAATTAGATCATATATCTCTCCCTGTCTGTCTGCATAATCTAGTATTTAGCTATCTTTTTCTTAGTCGATACAAATTTAAAGAATATTGAAACTACCTCAATCCTAATTTCAATCCGCTGAGATAAACCAATAGGATTTTTCAAGTCATAATATGCTTGAAGCCGCTTAAATTGTCGAGATAAACGTAGTCATACTTCAATCATTCTATAGTCCATTTACGTTAGTGAGATTCAAAAATTACTCCCATCAGACTAATATAACGACTTGTTCGAGATAGTACAGAATTCTCTCGCTGCCGGGAATGGTCTCTGACAATTGTTTTACATCTGTTAAACTGAAAAACTAGAATATCGTAATTTGGTTCCATTGCATATTGAAAATTTCTTTAAAATTGTCAAAAAGTTAAAATTATTTAATTTTTTTTATGAAATAAAAATAAATTTGACCAATAATTTGTGCTCACTAGACACATTTTATTTCTGAACAACTTTTGTTCATACACTTTTTGTTCTAAAATTAATAAATAAAGATATATCGCTAATTAAGTTTTAAAATTATAAATTAGACATCTGGCAAATTAGGTACTTTTTCCCATTTTGCACTAGGGAAAACCTAACGTAACTTTTTAACAATTCACCCTGGATAAATACAGGAATTATTTTTCGTAAAGAATGGTGATCTAACTTTATTGTCATATAAAATTTCGATACGTGACACTGTTTCCGAAAAAATGCCCATAAATCTAAACATTTTCCAAAATGGCGGCAGATTTCCAGACTCAAGTTTTTGTTGCAGGTTTTTTTTATTTTGCCTAAAACAGATATTTAAAACAAAAACTGTTTTCGGCAAACCTATGGCAGGCGCCACATTGTTCATATACTAGTTGCGGATCAAGTATGCTGTGTTTCAAGATATTTGCAAATCTACCCGCCTTCGTAATGACGCGGTACACCGCACAACATCATGGTGTGTACGATCCTATATGTCAGAGAAGGATTAGCATAATTTTGGAAAACGATGTAGAGGTACTTACTCAAAATCCCGCTAATTAATATACCTGGTTTTATTTATAATTTGTAAAAATTTGGTGTAATGTCATATTCTTCGTACTGTATTGCTTAAAATTCAAGTGAAACATTAAATTCTACACAAATATTTCGTGTGCTGGATTTCAAATATTTTTTTACAGCCCTGTTATGTTACCATGAAGCCCATTTAAAATGCCACCCGCTGCGTAAGTCGAGGCAGGCACGTTTGCAAATATCTTGAAACAAACTATAGCTGGCTTTGTAAAAAAAACTACCGAATAGGAATTGGTACTTGGTAGTCAATATTTCATGCATATTAAAATTATTTTGCGATTAAACATTTATCTGTACAATCGTTGCATATCAACACACAATATTTGAGACATAATGACGTCACGATGTCGAGTTTCCATAAAGTTAATGTAAGTTGATTATTGTTTTGACTAGTATCTACTTAATTTTCAAGTTTTAAAAATTCTAACTAAATTTGCTTCATAGATTTTATTTAGCTTTGTATTCGGTATAATATATTATTAAAGAAGTCTAAATATTTGCAATATCTACACTGAGAAAAAGATATAATTACGTGAACTGTAAATTTATTTCTTACAAATAAATCCTAAGCTTGAATAGATCCAAATATATCTACAATTGAAGCAATGAAATAATTTATTTGAAGCATTTATTTGTCTCAAATAAATATATATTGACATCAATTATATCTTCTATTTCATGAGAACTATACATTTATTTACGTTAAAAATTATTTTAATTGCGCTAAATTTATTTCATTATTATTGGATATATAATAATTCATTTGATCCAAATTTAAATACCTATCTCTCTTAACCTGTTCACTCTAAGGAACACATTTAATTTATTCGTACGCCATATTTTTATTAACACAAATTACATCCTTACGTATATTAATGTACATATAAAAAAAAATATAAAATTATAAATACACAATCTGTACACGTACCGATGCATGTGCTTTGGTATAAAAGATACACTGAAAAATGCAAAGCAAATACCCAAAATTCCACTCATGTAGTATATTTTTCACTATTTCGTCACCCATATTCACTACTTTTTAGCACACGAATGAAAAACAAATCGCCAGAAATGAACACTGTCACAAATGAGCACCACCATAAACAAGATACAACGTACAACAAATGAACAAGTCCATACAAGTCACTTCACTTAAAATCGTCATTTGACAAATAGAACATTGTTCACTCAATGGAAATATCATTTTGCCACGAATAATATTTATTTGTGACAAATAAATATAGATTCATACAATAAAAACTATTTTTCATTGTAATTAATATAAAGTTTACACAAATAGATTATGAAATTAATTCTAAACAATTACATATTCGTAAGAAACAAATAAATATTTCAGAAAATTATAAATTTATTTATTAAAAATCTCATTTTAAAATACTAAACATAAATATATTAGTTTATTTGAGAAAATTAAATCAAATTTAAATGAAATAAATGACTGTCAAATAAATAATATAACTGAATGAAGAAAATACATATCATATTAAAGATTAAATTGTATTTGTTGCAAGGTTGCAATAATTAAATGAATGAAGTACCCCTTATTTATGAATATTTATTTGCTAAAACTCGGTCATTTTTCTCAGTACAATTTGTTCTAATATCTAAACTGTTAGTAAGTTTTAAAACAAATTTTGTATATTTTACTAGTTTTGTCTGAAACTACAATCCTTTTATCACTAGAGTTTTTTACTCGCGAGTGTCATGTTCCATACGAGTATATCTTCTAGCGCTGTGTGATTAGGGTTTGAATCCATGAAGTCAGCGCTCACGCGCCTTGTAGAAAAAATGCCCAAATTAATAGGGAAGATTGTGAGATGCTGCCGTAAAGTGGATAATTTGAATATTTGATAGGGAGTGATATATAAGTAGCAATACGTCTGAAGAGATCCGAACCTCGGGCGCTCTCTGACATATTGATGCCATTACGGCGTGATGCTGTGGATGGGGCTTCGCGTTTTTGATTAGCTTCAAGAATTATTATAAAATTATACCAACAAGATTTATTAAGTTGTATAGATTTCAATCTTCAATCAGAATTTATTCATAAAACAAAATTGATTTACTTAATCATGTTTAGTTTTGTAATTTATTAGCTTTCAAACATGGTACAAAATATACTTTAGTTTTTTATAAACAAACGGTAAAACAAAATGTGATTTTTTGATCTTAGTTAACTTTTATAATCTTTTTAATATTTAATATATAATAGTTAATGGATTTGTGAGAATAAAGCGGCGACCTTATATAAAAATAATATTAAATTATACTACCGTTCAAAATTTCAGTGACTATTTCACTCAGAAATTTATGAGCCAATCCATATTCTGGATTTTACCTATACTGATTCTGGTTTAAGATTGCAGTAGTGTGAAAATAGAAGCAGTTTGATCTTGTTTGATTGGATAATATCGTGGTATTATCCAATCAGAAAACAAGATCTAACTGCTCCTATATTCGGACCACTGCAATCTTAAACCGTATACAGTATAGTTACAAATTTCATTTCGACAAAACACATACATACATACATACATACATAAAATCACGCATTTCCCACTTAGTGGGTTAGCACAAACCCGAAAGAATAACAATAACATCATCCAAAAAATAACCAGTCTCTCTTTCAACAACATTATTACTAACCTGACATCATAGGTACAACATATATTCCTCACTCTTAACATATTAAAGTGGCCGATTTTCGGTAGCGAAATACCGCATCCGGACCACAATAATAGTTACGAAACAATCATCCTTCGCCACACATTCCTGTCTAAGCACACTTCTTTCGCCTCGGCCACATTCATAATCGCATTCGTACACGCTCTTCTTCTCTTCCCACTCGGAAACTTTCTCTCTTTTAGTACCTTATCAATCACATCCATCCACTTACACACTGGACGGCCACGCAATCGAACACCCTCAATTTCACCAAGATATATACGCTTAACAAGCCGTTCACTCTTCATTCTCTCCACATGACCAAACCATCTCAACTGGCTCATTCCTACTCTCTTAACAACATTCTTCCTAACCATACATTCTTCATACACCAAATTATTCCTCACGCGATCCCGTCTTACATATCCACATACTCCACGTAAATACCTCATTTCCACGGCAGTCACTCTCTTTTTATGCTTTCCCGTCCATGCCCAACATTCGCTTCCATACATCAAAGCAGGCACTAGCACTCCATTATACACACTTAAACGAGCTTCTCTAGATACGTTTACGTTTCGAGCAAACATACCCAGAGCACCCATTACCTTACACCCCGCACTCACTCTCCTTTCAATTTCCCTATCAATTCGACCATCCCTTGACATCATACTACCCAAATATACAAACTCATTCACTTGCTCCAGTTTCACTCCATCCACCAATACATTGCACATAGTCACCAATTTACTCCTTTCAAATACTAACACCTTGGATTTATCAACATTTAACTCCAGATTCATACTTCTTCCAACTACATGTATTCTCTCTATCATTCTTCTGAGTTGCTCTTCATTTTCACCTAAAACAACTACATCATCCGCATACGCTAACGCAGGCACAATACTTTCACCAATTTGTACACCATCCATTTCACTCAATGCTCTCCTCAACAACACATCCATATACAAATTAAACAACCACGGAGACATACCACAGCCCTGTTTCACACCAACATTTATACGAAACCAATCACTCAACCTACCATCTATTCTTACAGCAGCCTCACTACCCTCATACAATGCACGAATTGCTCCCAGCAAGTTTCCATTCACGCCGTACTCCCTGAGTACATCCCACAAAGTATCTCGAAGAACACTATCATACGCCTTTTTTAGATCAAGGAAGCCACAGAACACCTTCTTGTTCTTATCAAGTGACTTCTCAACAATCGTACGAAGAGCAAACAATTGATCGACACATCCCCTCTCAGGCAAAAAGCCACCCTGAACGTCACTAATTTTTGAAATTGTTAAGGTTCGCACCTTATGAATTAAAACCTTACCAAAAAGTTTCCCGACTACACTCAACAAACTTATCGCGCGAAAATTCGTACATTCACTCGAACTGCCTTTGCCTTTGAATAATGGACAAATAACAGCTTTTTTCCAATCATCAGGAACCACACTACGTTTCAAACAAAATCTAAATAAATAAATTAACCATTCAAATACTTTCTCTCCTCCATATTTCAACATCTTATTTGTAATCCCATCCAAACCCGCAGCCTTGCCATTCCTTACACGCTCCAATGCATCACATATATCACTTTCATCTATATCATAATCGTCTTCATTATCATTTTCACTACCAGTTTCACTACAATCGTCCCTCTCTATCTCACCTCCATACAAACCTTTAAAATACTCGCACCACCTATTCCTCACATCTGATTCATCCCACAATAACTCTCCATTCGCACTTCTAACAGCTTTCACAACTCGACCACTTCCACTCCGCAGTCTCTTCACACTCAACCAAAACAGTCGCTTATTCGTACTAAAATCATTTGTCAATCTTTCACTCAATAAGTCATCAAATCGCTTTTTACTTTCTCTCACCACTTTCTTCACCCATTTATTCTTCCTTCTATACTCTAACAAACGTTCTTCTCGCAAGCGCCCAGGCGAATCCTTAACATTTAAGAACTTCAAATATGCTCTCTTTTTCTCAGCAATCGCTTCTTTCACCTGATCTTTCCACCATGCATTTTCCGGACAAGAGCCTAATCTGCTTTCACCACAAACTTCTTTTGCACATTCGAGGAGTGAATCCTTAAATTTCAACCAAACTTCATTTATATTACAATCGAATTTAGACTCACATTCGGGCAAGGATTCATTCAATCTTTCAACATACTGCATTCTGACATCCTCATTCAAAAGAGCAAAGGATTTTACGCGAAACATTTTCCCAGAACATTTCACCTTCTTTCGCCAAAATTTATTCAACCGTATTCGCGATACAACCAAATAATGATCATTCGTACCCAGTTCAGCGCCTCGTTTCACACGCGTATCTACTACCATACTCCTCAATCGTTCATCATAGACAACGAAGTCAAGCACACTACGTTTATTCTGAACCACATTCTCGTAGGTTTAAAACGTTGAAAAAGCAAACTTAAACATAACACCTCAAAACACAATAAAAATTAAAATATCCAAGAAAAGAAATATAAATGATTCCCTAATTTTTATTTTGTAAATAATCATCCAAATACCATTCGTGGTTAAATTTATCTTGGAAAAATTTTCTGATTGCTTTACTCGAGCCTGTTGCTAATTTATCTGGTGACAATGATCAAAAATCACTCGTTTGACATCTCATATTTTTTTTGTCAATGCCACTCAATAAATTGCTAGGCAACCAGCTCTTGTAACAATTTGAAATTTTTTCCGGTAAAAATTTACCACTTATTAAATTATATATGAAAATTTTCATTTTCATATTATTTTTGTAGAATATGGAACATAAAGAAATTTTTACATAACATGAATTAATGTTACGGGTTATGACATGATGTTAAAAGCGTCACCTATAAATAATAAATTCAAAGGGATCTAATTACAGGTCATTTGCAGCAACTTGTTTTAATAATATTCTATCCACATTGTTTAAATACATGCTAAATACTTATGACTTATGACATGACCCTTCGAAGTGCGAGTGAATAATTACGGTCAGGGCCGATCCTAACCTATCAGCCGCTTTGGTTCTTATATAAAAATGCCCCCCCCCCCATTTTATTTTTTCAGGTATTGAAGCCATTCAAACTGCAGAGAATAGAGAATAGTTTTGACTTCTCTGAATGGCTTAAATAAAACACAGCATAGTTCAAAACAATAGCACAAAATGAATTAGAAAAAATCATTCACCTAATACTATGTTACAAAACAAGTTTAGTAAATTAGGCGTAGAATTTAATTATCTACAAGTTTTATTTGAAACATTTTTGTCTAAAATTAATTGGGAACTTTTACGCAAAGGAAAACTGATTTCTAATGTTAAACGCCTATGGCCCGCTTTTTGATTAACACCCTGTACCTATGTATATCTGTATCAAGAGTGGAGTAATTTAATGAAAATATGTTACTCTGATTTTTGATTACAACAAAGGAAAGATTGATTAAAACAAAGAAAATTTTATTACAATAATGAAAAAGTTTAATTAATAATTAGGTACGTAAAAAAATTGATTATAATATTACTATCACCGTATAATATTTTTTTGCTTTTAAATTTTTTCTTGTAGCGTTGTAAATTAAGGCGATCCAGAAAATTTTCTAATAGGGGCGCAAGATTTCTAGTTACGCCACTGATTGACATCATAAGTATACTCAGTCTTTTAATTTAAATAAATTATATACCTATTAATTAGGATAGATATTTTTACCAGTCAACCAAACCAAATATTTAAAAAAAATAATGCTTTATTAATATAGTTATTTCATAAATTGTTGATATTTTAAAAATTCTTAAATAATTTTTTTTCTATAAAAAGTTAGGATGGTTTTGCCGCCCCCATGCTTGGCCGCCTTTGTTCTGGGAACAAAATGAACATCCGCTAGGATCGGGCCTGATTACGGTATTTATGCTACAAGGGATGTAGCTACCAATCGAGGACGATTTTTTGCCCGAGCGATAGCGAGGGCTGGCAAATAAGTTTCAGTGTTTGAGAGGGGTCAAATGTACGTACATCTCGTGCTGCATATAAGAATTTTTCCACTTCCGATGATTTATTTTTTAACTGTTCATTTTCACTGCCAGATATGTCAAGGAATACCGTTGAATATTGACACATTAAAAAAAAAGAATTTTAATATTCCTTAGAAAATTCATCTGTTACATTTTACACACGTAATGGTAACTTTTAAATGGAAATATTTATGAAATGAGGACAATTTGATAGAAATCAAATTCAAAATCATAAAGTCTAAGAATTAGCAAATATTTGAAACAAATTTAAAATATCTAATTGTTGATATTTCACAAAGAGGGAGGTACGTTCAGCTGTAGAGCAGTAAGGACAATCCTTATATCCCGACACTAATAGAAACCGATATCTTGACAGTAAAATAAACATACATCCCTACAAGCAAGGTCCTAATAACCTACTTACGATATTGGGAATGGAAAAAATATTTTAATAAATGTAGGTATTAAAATATTTTCATTCGTTTACCTTGCAACCCTTTGTTCATAAAATTAATTCTATCTTCGGCTTTCAATCACGTCTGAAACGTATGACAAATTTAACTATACCACTGGTACTTAGACCGGTTTAAACCTAATTGTCGCAATTGATTTACCAGTAACAAATTAGAAAATTGATCATTTATATTAGAACTAAACCTTAAAGTTTTAAAAAAGTTATAAACGTTTAACATATTAGAGTTTATAACGTCCTTATCATCTCCGTCACATATATAGTATGTCCCCGGATTGAGTTTGCAAGAGGAAAAAATTTCTTATTTTTGATTTTACGAAAAAAGAAAAGAAAAATTTTTGTTTGATTTAAAACACATATTTCAGTTATTACATTTTTTATTACATGCAAGATTCTTTTATTATAACGTTTCTTCTTATTTTATCCTCCTAATAATACAGTCATCACATTGAATTTAACCTTATTTTAGTTAGCTTTGAAATATTGCGAAATGATTAAATGTCAAAAGTAATTCTTATTGTCATAAAATAAGAAGGTATTGTTTAAAATAGAGAAAGTTTATTAAAGAAATGTTAACGTTAGAACAAAAAATCTTTTTTGTACATTGCTTATGGTATGGGGAGTAAAAGTTACCGGTACATAGTTAAAAATTTAATGCAAAGTTTCTTGGTATTTATGTGTCACGTATGGGTATACATAAGCGTATACAATTTTTTTAGAACTGGCTCAGTAAATAATGTATAGAAAATGAAGCAAGTACAGTAATGAAGAGGATGACGCTACATTATTAGTACAAGATTCAGTACAGTACGAACTCTTCCAAAATTGTCTTTATGAAGACGATCTCTCTAATTAGGCATCAGCAAATCACACCTAAAAAATTTTTTTTTTCAAACGTCGTAGAAATGGACCTTTTTGTGATTTGATTCACAAGGTAGAAGTTTCATTTCTACGCCGCCGCCGGAGTAGAAATAAAATAAACAAATATCCATAGAAACTACATAGAATTTGCGAAAAAAAAATAGTGCGTTTGAAAAAAAAATTTAATGTGTCATTCGGAATAAAAGTGTCTTTGTGTGCCTCGCATCCAATTGTCCGACTCGCTTCGCTCGTAGTGCAAACTTCCATGCTCGCCACACAAAGTATCACTTTTACTCCTAATAGCACAATATACTATTTCCTTGTCATTTTTTCGTAAAATCAAAAATAAGAATTTTTTTCCTCTTGTAAACTCAATCCGGGGACATACTATATATATATATATATATATATATATATATATATATATATATATATATATATATATATATATATATATATATATATACAGGGTGGTGACTTGAACGACGCAGCATAGGGGTTCCAATGGTGAAATCTTAATGTGCAGTTATTTGCTCCCCTAATTATTTTAGAGCAAAATTATATTTAGGTTTTTGCTACAGGAAAAATACTGCATCCGAATATGCTAATGTTTATCATTTTTCAATTTCCGGAACCGTAAAATAGTCGAAAACAATAATAACATTTTTGCAAATATCACTGATGCCATGGATCAAAAGCGCAAACGTCTGTCACTACTTAAAGAAATCTTAAATTTCGTTTTCGTCAAATTACATTGTTGTAATCAACTATTAAATTGTTGTCATCAACACTACAATAAAGGTGTTTTCTTTATCCTTGTTTTGAAAATAATTTTAAACATCAAGATTCTTTGACAGATGTTTGCACTTTTATTTAAATTTTTTTTTTCAATGCATCAATGATTTTTGTAAAAATGTTATCATTGTTTTCGATTATTTTTACGGTTCCGAAAATTGAAAAATTATAAATAATAGCATATTCGGATGCAGAATTTTTTTCTGTAACAAAAACTTAAATACAATTTAACTCTAAAATAATTAGGGGAGCAAATAACTGCACATTAAGCTGCGTCGTCCAAGTCATCACCCTGTATATATATATATATATATATATATATATATATATATATATATATATATATATATATATATATATATATATATATATATATATATATTTGAAATCCGTAATCCATTTTCAACTTAATAAATACACTGTTTGGAAACAATATTTCATAAAATTACTTTTTCATTGTTACAACGCCAAAATTTACTGAACTACTAAAGAAAAAGAATATTGTCATAACTCCAGTAAAATTCGACGCTGGTATTGCAATAATTTTGATGTTTTAATTAATTAATAAAAGACATTTTAAAAAATAAAATTGGAAAATATTGTTTCTTTTGATTCAAGATACTCAAAAAATAGAGAATAAGATAAGAATTAATAAATGATATACTGATCTAATGAAGGTTTTATCCACATCTCAATGGTTACTTTAAAGATTAAAAAAATGATAAAGCAGATGCACAAGTTTTCAGTGCTCCTTATTTCATATAGCAATGAAAAACATGCCCTTAATATGTAATTTGAGCTTAAGAATTTACTAATAACCCTATTCAAATCAATGATTACTACAAATAAGAACTTCATTGAATCCATGTATAATTAGTTAGGTTAGAAGGAATAAAATATTTCGTTGTAACAAAAAGAGTGAATCGTTTTTCAGTGATTGTTCGGTTGAAGAAGTTCTAATACGATGTTAGAGGCATGTGCTCATTTGAATTTTTAAATTAAAAATTACAGGCATTAGAGTTGGTTGTTTTTCTTTGGCAAGTTGATTGAAGAGGACCATTGATTCATCCGAGAGGTGCCAGGTGGTAGCACCGAACACTGGTCACTGGTCACTTGTCGTGGTCAGCGCCAGATGATTACTTTCGAAGGTTACATGATTTTTTGTTATTTACATGTCTGCTCTCAATAAAAACTACCAAAAACGAACGAATCAACTAATTACTTTTGTTATTAAATTACAAAAACGACCGGTATGGTCACCAGAAGGCTTTCTTGTTGTACTGGTTTATTTTTCAAACTGTTTCTTCATGGATTATGTTTTTATCAGATGTGCATTATATACAGTAGCAATAAAATAATTAAAATATAGAATGACTATAACTTTTACATAAATATCTGGTGTGGCCAACACAATACCTCCTGCCATACACAGACCATGTCACAAAATAATCTAATCCTTATTTTTGGATTCGCGAATTTTACTGTAATTTTGGCAGTTTATTCTTAAAATATAGTCCAATCTAATCCAAGTAACTATTTGATAATAAAATGTAGATTAAATTTTAAATACCGGGATAGAATATAATTCAGTAATCCAAAATTGAAGATTAGCTTAAACATTTTTGTGAATCATTAATTTTTATTAATCTAAATATATATCTACATATTTACTTATGCTGGAAACTGTATTGATTTCCTTTCCTATTGTTCTACTTAATTTTTTTCTTTTTAGAACGTTATTATTTTGAAATGATTAGTTCTTTGACAGTTATATTTATCTGTCAGTGAGCCCTATTCTGTAACTCGGTGGTTAATTTTTTTTTTAATTGGTTAAATTTTTTATCCAATAGTTATTGATTTGACAACTAAAAATCCTTTTTTGTTATATGACAACATACTTGATTGGTGAAAAAAATTAACCAGTGGTTAAATATTAACCACTGATACAGAATAGGCCCCAGTTACATATACTTGATTTGAATAAATGCGTAACCAAGGAGTTTTGTTTGTTTAAAGCATAAGCTACAGGATTTAAATTATAAATAATTTTATAAATTTATCCGTAAAATATGTAGAAAAAGTATTAATGCAAATCTGTAGAAAATTTAATAATCTTTTTTTTATAAATAAATAAATAAATAAATAAATAAATAAATAAATAAATAAATAAATAAATAAATAAATAAATAAATAAATAAATAAATAAATAAATAAATAAATAAATAAATAAATAAATAAATAAATAAATAAATAAATAAATAAATAAATAAATAAATAAATAAATAAATAAATAAATAAATAAATAAATAAATAAATAAATAAATAAATAAATAAATAAATAAATAAATAAATAAATAAATAAATAAATAAATAAATAAATAAATAAATAAATAAATAAATAAATAAATAAATAAATAAATAAATAAATAAATAAATAAATAAATAAATAAATAAATAAATAAATAAATAAATAAATAAATAAATAAATAAATAAATAAATAAATAAATAAATAAATAAATAAATAAATAAATAAATAAATAAATAAATAAATAAATAAATAAATAAATAAATAAATAAATAAATAAATAAATAAATAAATAAATAAATAAATAAATAAATAAATAAATAAATAAATAAATAAATAAATAAATAAATAAATAAATAAATAAATAAATAAATAAATAAATAAATAAATAAATAAATAAATAAATAAATAAATAAATAAATAAATAAATAAATAAATAAATAAATAAATAAATAAATAAATAAATAAATAAATAAATAAATAAATAAATAAATAAATAAATAAATAAATAAATAAATAAATAAATAAATAAATAAATAAATAAATAAATAAATAAATAAATAAATAAATAAATAAATAAATAAATAAATAAATAAATAAATATATCATCACGGTATAGTACCCATTGCTGGGTGGCCAATGTACACAGAATTTGGTAATGATGATGACATATTTGTACCGTGTGGGCGTTTACCAGGCGTCACCTCACGGGCACTCATTGCTGGCGTGGAGAGAGCACCACAGAAGTCAATTTTGTGCCATTTAAAATTTGAAATATTTGGCGTCGGTCAGGATCGAACCCGGTTCCCCAGATTCGCGACCAGACACTCGAAAAAATAACATTTAAAGGTATTTTTGTAAGAAAAATTATTTTGAGCTTCAAGTAAAGTGCCATTTCCGTTAATCCGATTTACACCAAAATCTAATGGGCTCTTTCCAAAATAGAAAAAAGTCGAAATTTTCTGAATGATAGTATTTAAGTTAGAATGGAGGATCCACACATACCAGTGGCATCATCGTGAAAATGTTAACATTTGATTCTAGGGACCTTAAAACGTGCTTATTTACCAAAACCTCGATATGCAATTTTTAGCACTATCCCTGTAGGTACCTCCCTTACCAATGTTGAAATTGAGTGTAAACTGATATGCATTGCTAACCTATCAAGCAGTTGGGAAGTGACACATAAACGATAAGCTAGCTGGAAAAGTCATTTCCGGCTACCGGCTAACTCTGGATCATTTTAAAGCTAGGTAACGTTTAACGCTCCCCCCTGCTCTTCCACTAATTGGACATATTACGGATATATCAGTGTCTAGGGTCGTGTTTTATTATACAGTAAATAGCGTATTGCCTTTTGTATATTTCTAACTCCACGTGACTAATTACATAACAATTTTATTTAGGGTTGATCAGTAGGTTTGGCAAGGTGAGCGTCCAATTTATGTAATTATTATCCTTAATATTAGTTTCCCTTTTTAACAATAATCCTTCCTACTTCCTAGCTCATAAAAAGAACTGAAAATTTTATAATTTTTGACATTCCTTGATGGTTTACTTCTTTACTATGGTCCAATTAGACAAATTTTAAATGTATCTAAACATACGAAGTTCGAATTTATATATATATATATATATATATATATATATATATATATATATATATATATATATATATATATATATATATATATATACCGTAACATAATCTATTAACCTAATGCACAAAACTCACGCCTGTTTAGTATGAATTTGTTAGTTTTCCAAACATACAAATTTATGTGTGCGATAGAATAGCGAGCGTTTACCGTCACACGTTCTGTGTGTGCCGAGGTTATGTTTCAGTGAAAAGTGCGTCTGTATTTCGTTTATGTTGCCTTTAGCCAGGGCCGCGTCTGACTTTGAGGGGCGCCGTTTTAAGACAGTAAAGTAAATAATAGTAATTTTTTATAAAATGCTCTTATTCGTAAAGACTAAATTACTATAAAACTTACAAATTAACGTATAGAAGTGAACAATATATTTTTTTAATTTGTTTGCATTAGAGCTCTAGTTATAAGTAAAATAATTATCGTATCAATCGGTTCGTTATTATTCTAGCATTGTTATATTGAAATAATAACTATGAAAATGTTGATTACAACAATGAATATATTGATTATAACTCAAGAATATTGATTACAAGAATAAATCCCACAATGAATCCAATATTTAAATACCTGTTATTATTTTGCAAAGAATCAAATGTATATACAATTCTGACATCTGCTGATTCTTGATTACAACAAACGATTTAGATTATAACATATTGATTACAAGAATGAATCTAGGAAAATTTCATCAATATATTAAATCTAGCATTTTTGAAGAACAAAAAGTATAGTTTAAACTTTAATTTGCAAATTTTACATCATGAGGGGAAGGGGCGCTAAAATATAACATAGCACAAAGGCGCCTAATCCTAATACCCACGGAGCGGCCCTGCCTTTAGCGTTACCATGAACACACTAATTAGTAGCAAACATTAAAATTAAGAGTCCATTATCTTTAAAATAAGGTGTTTTCTATATAACGTTAATGTTTACGTTCTTTCATCTTAGAAATTGCAATAACTCCCTATTAACAGTTTATAGGTATGTTGTTAAATCAAATATGACATTTACGAATATAATAAATATATTAAATTATCAAATATTTTTTCAAAATAATCACATATGCTACTATGTACCTAAAGGAAACTTTACATCATTACATTTTCCATTGATTTAATACTGACAATTAATAATAGAAAAAGTAATCTTCTACATATTATGTTGATATATTATTTTATGTAACCAAATAAATGTAGAGAATTTATAATAATTCAAACTATAGCAACAATCGACACAACATTACGAGTATGTTTATACCTATTTCCTTATTTTATACAAGAGATGACTATGTGATTATACAATTTATAGCATGGCAGTTTCTTTTCGAATCTGAAGGAAGTTGTATGGTTTACGCAACACGCTGCGCGACAGCAAAAACGAATATATAATCCGATCACGAGACGTGTGACTTCGCACAAAGAAGTCAGAGTCGCAGACTCGGCGATCGGATCGATTTATATCTTCGACTTGGACTGGCCACCGGTTGCGAAATTTATTATTTTTACACCGTAAAATAGTACACAATGAAGATATATCTTGTTATTTTTATTAAAGGCAAGCTTGCCCAAGCGCTTTGATGGACCACAATTTGAAACCTCGGGTCGGATTTTGTCATTTGTTTCACAGAAATTGCTTTAAAACTATTTCAGCAAGTACTCATACATAAAATAATTATCCAGCTTCATACAGTAAATTGAATATAAAACTGAAAAAACAAAAAACAAAGCAAAATATTTGTCTTCAAAGACTTTAAAATATGAAATTCGTCTGTATACAGCGTGTCCTACGACAATATGTCAATACCGAAACGATAAACCACAAATTCTTTGAACAATTTTAAGAAAAAAACAATTTTCCGATCTCGTCTCAGGGTTGCCAACTCAAAAAAATCCGGTGTGGTCAACACAATATCTTCCGCCATTTACAGCCCGAGTCACAAAAAAGATTAAGTTAATCCTTATTTTTGGATTAGCGAATTTTACTCTAATTTCGACAGTTTATTTCTTAAAATATAGTCTAATCTAATCCAAGTAATTACCTTTTTTTAAAACCCCTCAACAGGATTAAATCTAACTTATAGAGTGGGTTCACATTCACACACATCCATGCCTTAGTTGGATTGGAACACAGAGCCCCGGGGCTATAATAAAATGAAGATTAAATTTTAAATACCGGGATAGAATAGAATTCACTAATCCAAAAATGAGGATTAGCTTAAACATTTTTGTGAATCGTTAATTTTTATTAATCTAAATACATATCTACACTTATGCTGGAAACTGTATTAAATTCCTTTTCTATTGTACTATTTACTTTTTTCTTTTTAAAACGTTACTAATATTACTTTTATATGATTAGTTCTTTGATAGTGGCATTTATCTGTCAGTTGCTTACATTTGAATAACTGCGTTTTGTTTGTTTAAAGCGTAAGCTCTGGGATTTAAATTATAGATTTTATAAATTTATCCATAAAATATATAGAAAAAGTATTAATGCAAATCTATAGAAAATTTAATAATATTTCATTTTTATAATAAGATTAATCTCGAAAAATAATATTTAACGGTATTTTTCGAAGAAAAACTATTTTGAGCTTCTAGTAAAGTGCCATTTCCGGTTATCCGATTTTCACAAAAATCTAATGGGCTCTTTCCAATACAGAAAAAGTTCGAAATACAACGTTTCAAAATTGTCTGAATGATAGTATTTGAGTTAGAGTAGAGGATCCACACACACATACAAACAGACATCATCGTGGAAATGTTAAAATTGGATTCTAGGGACCTTAAAACGTGGTCATTTACCAAAATCTCGATATGCGATTTTTAGCACGATCCCTATACCTCCCTTACCAAGGGTAGCGGGAAGTAAAAATCGTATCTGGGATTTTTTTAATGAAAATCCGGGACATGGGCGTACGTCGCGGGACGCAGTATAATCAATTTTTTTTAATAGTATTATATATATATATATATATATATATATATATATATATATATATATATATATATATATATATATATATATATATAGTTTAGTTCCAGGGGGTATTTGTATGAATTTCAAGTTAATTGTAAAGTAAAACAGTTTTTAATACATATTGGTACGTATTTTAATGGTAATCTTTAAAACAACACATAATAAACTTGTAACAAAAATTATAATCTAAGCAAATATTTGTACATTCGAAAAACAAACTTATTCAAATTATTCTGATACCTTCAGTATTTAAAAAACAAGGGCAATTTAAAAATCGTTAAAAGGAAAGAGTGTTCCTATTTGAAACTTAAATATAATTAGCTTTCGTAAATAATACAATTTATTATAAATATTTGTTATCCTGAGTTACAAAGAAAATTTTATATGTAGTTAATTTCGGTTAAAAAAGTCATATCTTTTAATAAAAAAATCTGATGTGGACACCACACGACTTCCTTGCACGCAAGACCAACATGAAATACTGGTAGAAAAACTGTAAATAACTTCTAGTAATATATCACTTCCTATTTTAACCAAAATCTACTGTTATTCCCAATTGACATAAAAGTCTTATATACTAAATTTGAAAAGTTTTGGATTATATTTTATAATAGTTTTTCATTAAAATCTATTATAGGCTTCAAGTAAAGTTCCTCTTCGGGAAATTGTATAATGACCAAAAAGGGAGGTGCACAACTAGATGTTATAGCAGTCCTAAATACAAAATTTTAACTTTCTACGGATTACAATTTTTGAGTTATGCGACATAAGTACGTACAGACGTCACAACGAAATTAGTCAAAATGGATTCAGGGATGGTCAAAATGGATATTTTCGTTGAAATGTGAAAACCGAAATTTTTCGCAATTACAATACTTCCTTTACTTTGTACAAGGAAGTAAAAAGCATTTAACTCAAAGGTTTATTTTTATTTATTGAAGATTAAGTATAATATAAACTTAATTTTTACGTTAGGATTTCGGATAAAATAATAGATTTCTAGTCTCTTCAAAACTGTAATTCCGGAAATAATTAAGAAAGACGCAACGAAATCTGCTATTCTTATGTATAACATTAATTAACAAAATTAATGTAATTGTCAATTTTTTATAGATTTGCTGATCTGTACTAATGGGTCGATTCTGTTCACATCTGTAAATCTTACAGATCTGTAAATTTGTAAATAATGAACAAAATCGCAACGAAACCTGCACTCTTATGTATAATTTCATATTAATCAACAAAAATTGATACGTTTTTGTTTGGTTTTTACAGATTTACGTAACGTGTCAAAAACCCAAAGATCGCCAACATTTATCTTTCTACGTTACGGCGCACGTTACAGTACGTTGCGATATTACGAAAATTATTACTGCCCTGCACTATAGTCTGTTTTTGTGTGGCTAATTATGTCAAAGTTGAAATTAATAAATTAAATGGATATAAATATTAAAAATACTACATTACGAATAGTCTGTCTTATGTGACTTTGACTGACATAAGTGACATGTGTCAAAGTTTAGATTAATATATTAAATGGAAATATATATGAAATATAGTGCATTGCGAATAAACTAATTAACCTGATAAATACTAATCTGATGTACACTACACTTGTATCGACAGAGCATTAGTATGAAAATGTACCGTAAAAGGTCTGTATAAAATAGCCTAGAAAAATCACGCGTTACGATACGTTACAATACGCCACGGCACGGTACGTTACGTTACGGCTTACGCTGTATAAATCCAGCATTAATCTACATGAAAAAATAAGAGATACGTACTTTTTATTTTTTTCTATAAAGTATCATTTACTGCGAAATTTTTTTAAAAAATATTATACACAACCGGAAGTACGTATGCGGCCCTAGAGTATGTTTCTATGGCGCAGAGACAAAATATAATTAAAGTAAAATATCATATTGGCATCTGTCATGTCATTCAAACTGTCAGTTTATTGTATTTAACATTATAGCACATACATTGTGAATCATTAAACGTTTATTACAAGATTCTCTTTTCGTCATTTTTGTTTAGTCACTTTGTCGGTGTGTAAACTTTACGTATATATATATATATATATATATATATATATATATATATATATATATATATATATATAAAATTGGAGTTTATTTATGATAAGTTTTCTTACGTTAAAATATAATTTAACCTGGGCCTGATACGTCATAACCGTATTTTTATGTGTACACATTATTAAAACATTTAAATTTCGCTTAGTGATACTCCCCTATTCTCTCGCAATACTTCTTATTCTTATAGTTTTTTGACTTTATTTGCAAACCCTCTGAATTTCTGAAGAAAGTAGATTCTCTTATTGAAAACTGTAAAATGCATTGTTTTTGAGTTAATTAAATTTAAATTAATTATTTAGTAATAGGTTGTTACTACTGACTTTTTAATATATTTTTTTTAAATTAGTAATAATTTTTAAGTATCTTGGAATATAAATTAAACTAAACATAAATCTTATAAACAAAGTACAGAAAATAAATTTATTGGGAAATCCTCATTATTTATTAAGAGAAGTGTTAATGCATGTAAAGCTAAGAGGCCACAACCAATAGAGTGGCAGTAAATAAAAGTTTTTAGTTTTAATACAGTTGTCATACAGTTCTCAAGAGCAACACTAATCACTCTACTAAACATTTCATTTTATATTATCATTTTTTGTTTGTTGTAAACAAAGTATTTTTTATTACAACACTGTCTTGTGGCATCCAGAAGACTCGTAGATGTTTTCAACACCATATAAACATTCTTTTGAGTTTTATTCAAAATATTACATTTTTGTAGTTTTTTTCCATAATTTAACTATAGTTTACAATTATAATAAAATTTATCATTAAAACGACTAGCTAATTGCTAGTTTTAATAAATATCTTCATTTATCTCGAAAACAGTGCATTTCATAAGAATTGAAAGAACTATCAAATGAAAAAATAAATTTTAAATCATATAACCATCCCCGCTTCTTAGAAAGCAATCAGAGAGTGTTGCAAAAAATCTGAGTTTCACAATTTAATTTGTAATTGTTTACAAATTAGATAGTAAAACATGCACCTTTAGGGCCATCTTCAACAGTTTGGTATATACTCTTGTAGGAGACGATATCAGGAATATGTTTATTAAAACTTTTTGCTTTAAATTGTTTAAAGAATATGTTTGTAGTATTCGACCTTCTTTCGTGAGACATGCTGCTTAAAGACGAATTTCATATTTCTTAATCATTAATTGTGTTATTACCTTTCTTCAAAATTATTGCAATCGCAAAAGAATTCCTCAATTTTTATTAAATTATATGCATAAATGTATGCAAATTTTTACAAAACAGCATTATGCAAAACAGATTTATCCCCTTGTAAATCTGATTTTCACATGTATCAATAAAAATAACAGAAAATAACATATGTAAGCATATCTTAACACTGAAAAAATGTGTCCCATTGCCCGTATGAATTATAGCGCCCCACAAATTCCTAGATTACGTGCTTTCGTGATTTCGTTAAGTTATGTTAGGATTATTAAGTTATCCCAGTGGCAGGCAAACAGGTATCCTTACATCTATAGTCCGTTCAAATATAGACTGTATTTACATACAGCATACGGCAATTATCAGTAGAATTTATTTTTAATCGAGTATACATGGAGATATAAATTTGTAGTTGTGTAAGAGTACAGCATCGGTTACGTGTAAATCATAACCAGTGTATGAACCGGTTCCAAAGTTAAATGGTAACTGAGTTATAACCTAAAACGATATGCACAGACGCGAAATGTGTCTACCCTCATGTAATTGTCACTGATTCATGTTTCTCATGGCTAATATATTTATGGAAGACTTTCTCTGATTGTATTTTTAACTAGAAGTAGGTACTCGTCTTTACTGGTCTGTTCAAAATTTATTATACTTTTGGTCTCCCTGGGAATCTCGAAAACTATACGAGGTACAAAGTCACTTAATTAGGCAAAAGATGTCCCATTAAAAAGCCACTTTCGAGGGGTTTTATTAATCCGGAAAACTGAACATTTTGTAATAATTATTATCTTTATAAGGTAAAAACGATGGTAGCAGTAATGAAACAAGTGAAAAATACAATTATTGGTCATATTTTGTTTTTTCCTAGCCAATTTTCTAATTTAATTCCCAAAATTTCATTCAGTCCAAACAATTTAATAGTGATTTGTGTACTAAGGGTGTAAAATGTTACATTATCGCACAAGCATGAAGTTTAAAGCTCGAAGCGCAGCTGAGAGCTTCAATGATACGAGAGCGGCAATGTCATTTTACACTCACGGTCTAGCTTGCCTAAAAAGTGCCTATTTTGCGTGTGGTTCATTTCTTAATACTGCGAACAGGCCATGCGCAAAATAAAAAACCCGGGCGCACGGATCTTGTACTTTGCGAACGGTCTGTCGAACTGTTAAGTAATGGACCACTTTGCGCACGCAAAACAGTCACTTTCTGGGCAAAAAATTACATGGATGTCTTTGCTAGTAAGAAATGAAATAAAAAAAATTGTGTAAAGCCTTATTGCTGAATAAATTAAAAATATGAATGAAAATGAACTTGAAAACGACCTTCTTATAACATTAAATCGTCGAAAAGAAAAAAAATTGTATCATGTCACCCATATAAAATTATAAATTTGACATCATAACTTTTAATAGTCATTAAAAAAATGTCATGCGTAGAAGTAATATGCAAAAATAGAAAACTATAAAATTTACATTTTTTCTCTATATAGATTGCCTATGCATTTTTTCATATTATAAAAAATACTCCACTAAAACACTTTTTGTTTTTTCTTAATAAAAAAGCTTTTATTTGCACACATACTTCTTTTTTTACATTAAATTCCAGGCGTAGTTATAGTAAATGAGATAATAACACTGAGTACTAGAATAGTTATTTATGTACCAAGTGAGTAAAGTACATCTTTTTTCACCAGAAGAAAATTTTGCCAAACGAGCCGAAGGCAAGTGCGCAAATCCTTCGAGTGAAAAAAAATATAATTTACTCACGACTTGCATACAATTTTTTTACGTCTGCAACGGGAGCGTGAAAAAAAGTGCCGTAGCGTTTCATTATTTCACTGTGCACTTTACCCTTCCATGGATTAAAAAGGCATACTTTATAAACCCATTTTGAAGAAAAAATGGTACTTTTTTAACAGACGTAAAAAAAATGTATTGCAAATTTGCACTTTTCGATAATTTCAGTAAATATGAAGTATCTTTACCATTCCGGACTTGCTTGCTATGCATCACCATTTTTCTGCTTTTTGAAAATTGGATGTAATTTTTAACTTTGACGACGGTTGAATTAGTATTCAGGCGGAACGAACCACAACCATTTTATTAATGCAACCCGATAATAATTATTATAACAATTTAATGCATAAAACAAAGAAAAAATTTTTTTTAAATTTAAATTTTGTTGCAAATTGCTATATTAAATTAATTTATGACATTGTAGATAAGCCCAATATTTTTTTATGTATTTGCATACATAATAATTAATAATACATCTTACAAATATGACTAATTAAAATACATGTAATAAAAACACTTTTAAAATATCATCACCGGCTGATACAGCTCCTACAAATAGTTTCAGTTAAAAACTCATTTCAAAACGACATGTGTTTCATAAAATTTGCAAATTTATGCATTATTTTCGCCAAATATAACAAATAACTTCCTCTGCCAATTCTTATATAAATAGCCCGATAACTCGCTTCAAAAACCTGTTTTAAAATTATTAATATAGTTATTAAAAAGACATCACAATAAAATATACATTTACATACATAACATTATACCGGAGAAACGATCGTAAAATAACTGGAATCACCAATTTTACACCATAATTAAGTAAAAGATGGCCTAATAAAATAAACGAGCTGAAAAAAGGTATAATCTAAGGGATGATATTTAATAATTACGACAAATTGTTGGAAATGCTCCACGGAAGCAGAGGAGTATAGGATTATTTTCTGGGTGGGCCAAAGGTAGGCCAGATATTTTTCCAAGGGTGACCAAAAATAATTTTCAAATATCCTTATTTACTTTTTTTATTGAAAAATGTATGAATATTCCTTAATTTCTTAAAATATAAAAAGGATGATGACATATTTGTACCGTTCGGGCGTTTATCGACTCATTAGGTAGCTTTTGTGCTATTTTAAAATTTAAAATAATTTTGATGTCAGTCAGGATCGTACCCGGGTCCCCAAATTCGTAACCAAACACTCAGTACACAGCCACGAGACCCCATTAGAAAATTTATGTGAACTTATTCTGTAAACAAAGATTTTAATTTCCTGTTCTTTAGCGAAACGATTTATTAGGTACTTTGTTAACAAATTGGTTTATTTTCAATTTTTATCTCCCGTCATACCGAAGGTAAGAGAGGTAATGTTATCGGTCCAAAAATTCGGTGGTGAGTTGTTAGTAAATAAGCACGAATTAGGGTCCAAACAACACGTTTTTACTATTTTTACGATAATGTCTGTTTCTACTTTACTTGAAGCCCTTAACAGTTTTTAATAAATAAATAAAATAAATAAATACTCGTATATCATCACGGCATGTTACCCATTGCTGGGTGTGCCAATCTGCTTTGTACGCGCAGATATTGGTAATGATGATGACATATTTGTACCGTGCGGGCGTTTATCAGGCGTCACCTCACGGGCACTCATTGCTGGCGTGGAGAGTGCACCACAGGGGTCAATTTTGTGCCATTTAAAATTGGAAATATTTGGCGTCGGTCGGGATCGAACCCGGTTCCCTAAATTCGCGACCAGACACTCATCAGGCACGCGGCCACGAGACCCTACAGTTTTTAATGAAAAATTGTATTAAAATATAATCCAAAACTTTTCAATTTTAGTATTTAATATCAAGGGGAATAACATATTAGATTTTGACTAAAATTAATAAACCGGAAGTGATAAATTACTTGAAGCTCTGAACAGATTTTCGTGAAAAATATATTACGATATATTCAAAAACTTTTTAAATTCAGTATTTAAGACTTCTATATAAAAGGGAACAACATATTAGATTTTGGCTAAAATTTAAAAACCGGAAGTAATACTTTACTTGAAGCTCTGAACAGATTTTCGTGAAAAATATATTATATATTCCAAAATTTGTCAAATTTGATATTTGACACTTTTATATGAAGGGGAGCAACATATTAGATTTTGGCTAAAGATGATAAACCGGAAGTGATACTTTATTTGAAATTCTGAACATATTTTCCTGAAAAATATATTGATACAATCCAAAACTTTTCAAATTTGGTATTTAAGACTTTTATATTATTTAACGAAATGAAAACGACATATTAGATTTTTTCTAAAATTGATAAACCGGAAGAAGTACTTTACAGAAAGCTATAAACAGATTTTCTAGAAAAAAATATATTAAAACATGATCCATAGCTTATTAAATTTAAAATTATGATAAACTTAATTTGGAGATCTTAACAGATTTTCGAGGAAAAACACAATAAAATATAATCCAAAATTTCGTATTACAGACTTTTCTATTTATTGGAACGAGAAATTAGATTTTGTTTACAAACGATCAACTGGAAATGAAACTTTACTAAAGCTCATTGCTATTTTAAACATAGAATTGACGAGAGGTTAAGTACTAGCCACATCAGATTTTTTTTTCTTCTTACAGGAAAGCCTTGATAATCGATCATTAGTCATTGTTGATTTTAATCATGATTTTATCTCTCTAGTTATGTTAAATGTTGTTTCAAGTTTCAAATTTGTTGTAATCCATTTTAATATTTGTGTTAAACATTGTTGTAATCAAGTTTAATTATTGCAGGACACTAACATGTTTATTCTGCAATATACATTTTTTATAGTTTTTTTTTCACACAATTTATACCTACGTCGGCATTATTACATATTTGTATAAAAATAGACAATTTTTTAAAATAAAATGTTTATGTGGCCATAAGATTGACCAAAACAGCAATGAGGTGAGCTATGGCCCCCTAGACCTTCCCTGTAGTTACGTCCCTGCATGGAAGGGTTGAAGCCCTTGGAATGTGTGGGGTAGAAATCAAGATATTCCCAAGGCAGGTGAAGTTATAATAACGTCCACATAAAAAAGCCATTCACCTGGTTGCTTGGATCCCTAAAAATGCGCTCTATCTTCATGCAAATGACACTTAAGTTTTTTTAATCCAATTATTTTATTGTTATATCTAGTTTTATTTTCCTATATACTTACGACAACCCTTTTCATATGAACAGTTGTGTTTATTTAATTAGCTTAACTATAGTGATACGTATCGTTATTTAAGTCATCCTCATTTGAATTTGTTTTAGGTTATGATGTAAGGTG
The DNA here is from genome assembly GCA_963082715.1 of Harpalus rubripes. Lineage (NCBI taxonomy): Eukaryota > Metazoa > Arthropoda > Insecta > Coleoptera > Carabidae > Harpalus > Harpalus rubripes. The sequence continues at coordinate 250,897 of CAUJCB010000692.1, forward strand.
GCACGTGTTTGAAAGGGTTTTAGGAATCTCTTTTAAGTTTAGGGATGTTTATCTTAATTAATATTAAAATTAGTTGGATTTTTAGTTAGGTATTGACAAGCGGACATATCATTAATATATACTAATTATAATTTTACATACATATGGAAATATTTAATTACCATAAGTAGCTCTCATCAATAATAATTATTAATGAGTCTTTAAACATCTGTACATTGTAGTTAATTTTACATGTTATAGGATTCAGTTTATAATGATACTTCAAGTTAGATTTTTTAATAAGACATTTTGATTTTCACAAGTTTAAGTACCTCATATTAAAGCAATGGTACCGTAACGGGGTACTCTACTCCAGGGGATATAATTTGAAAAAATTAGAGCTGCACACTTTTTGTTCAAGGAAAGAGGGGGGGGGGTGTACAGAACGAGCAGTTGCAGGTTTAACGCCTTTTCATGTAAAGACGTAAATCAAAATTAATTTGATTATTTACATATAAAACAATAGGTACACTAAAAAAACTAAGGCAAAATACAAGTGTATTCCAAAATTGAACCACAGTAGCCACTGAAAATGATTACGGTTTAACCGCGGTTACAATGTTATTGATACTGGGCTGGAAAAACCGAACACTTTTCTCTTAACATTTGATAATAATATAACAGTTAACTGGTAAAATTTAAGATAGTTTAAGAATTGAAATCTATGCAGACAAACTAAATCTAAATACGTAACACTTGCTCGCAAGTGCTCATCTGTCATGCGCCAAAAAGTAACCGCACCACAACCGCCAATCTAGAATCTAGCACGGTTAGTTTGGTTAAGGAGAAGTTACCATATCTTTCAGTAACCGCGTTCCGAAAATACAATCGCTTACTGAAAAAGTAACCGCGGTTTAACGTGGTTCAATTTCCGAATGCAATATTAAAGTACGAACTGCAATACATAGATGTGTTAGGGAAACGCGCGTTCCAATAATTAAAAATATATTTTGTAATATTCTTGTTTCATGTACACATTTAAATAATAAATAATACAGAGAAAAAAAGTAAAGGCAACTGCAAACTTTTAATTTAGAGCTGCATTTTCAAATTTAGAATTGCAGAAACAAGCCAGAGCTGCACTAATTTATATTCCCTGCTCTATTCTCTACTATTTTTTAATTTTTTTTATGAAACTTCATCTAAATTGAATTGTTATTCGTTAAACTGTCATGTTTTTTTTATATTCTATATTCTATACGTAGATGTTAACCATAAACCTAATTTTCATTTGTGAATGCACCTTAACCCTCGACAATTTTTCAAGAAAGTATTATTGTTCGTATATATGTATACATATTTATTCATACTATTGTTTGAAGTATTTTACAGATTTCCTTTAAATAATAGTGGTATATTACAATTGTGAATAGATGTCATAAAAATAAAAAATTTCACACCTACAAAGGCATCAAAAATTTGCAGTGATATTTTTTTGAAACTGATTATTTGAAAAGGTTTGGAACACATTATATAAGAACATTAAAACCAAAATTTCCACCACATATGCAAAAGGCATCTATTTAATAAGCAAATATTATTTTTAAATTCATAATCATATTTTATTGTGAATTTGCTATATGTAATATAAATGTATATTTTATTATTAAAATGATAATTATAATTTTTAAAATATACGCAATAAATATAAAAAATCTGTTAATTTATCCCATGTATAATTTGTTTCTATATGTTATTTTAAATTTGGCGCGTATTTTGCTTTTTCTGCAAATGGCTGCCTTCCAGTTGCTTGCGTCATAGGTGACTACGTGCACAACATACAAGTGTATATTATATTAATATCCTTGACTTCAACACTATGGCTCGTACCACGAGCACGGTTTTAACGAAAACGCTGTTTTAAGAAATGTCAAATTCAAATTTTAATATTTAATTTCGCCCTTATGTTTAAGGAACGATTTTTTAAAAAATATTTCTGTGTATACAAACCATGTTCTGTTTTAAAATCATATTTAGATAAATTTGATATTATTTATTATTAATATTAAATAATGAAATTTGACATTTCTTAAAACAGCATTTTAGTAAAAATCGTGTTCGTGATACGAGCCACTGTGTTTACTATATAAATGTGTTTAAAATAACTTTTCCGTTGACCGTTTATTAATAGGTTATGTTAGTGTATAAGAAATCATTCATGAATGACCCCTATTAAAGCATGATTTTTTATTAATAAACGATTTATTGGGTGCGTTCACCACATGGAACATAGCATGTATTGCTAACGCTAAGTTGTACCAAAAAGGCGCAGAAGGCTTGAAATTAGTAAAAAAATTATATTGATTAGATGTGGTAGATGCTAATGTCGTTAAAAACTTGAGTATTTTAAATACTAATAACTTTTTCTAAACTTTGATAGTTTCCATCATTGTCCTAATGGTTAAGGTCTTAATCGCATTGATTATCTACTCCGTTTAGGAGAGTGTACTCGCCTATGAATTATAAAAAGACTTTTGATAGATTTAATGAGATCTTGTAGCTCAACTGGTTAGAGTTTCCTACTATATACATAATTATATGAAGGCCCTGGGTTGACAGTGACATTTATGTGTCAATTACAAACATTTGAATTTCTTGCTTTGAAGTAGTTTGATCTGAGATTTATTACATCAAATTATTTTATGCATTCCTTTATCTCTAAATCTATAGAAGATATAATAATGAATTAATATTTATCGAATAAAGAATTTAACGTTCTTTAATATAAGTATTTACATAAATTTTCGATAAATAATATTTAGATGATTTTTTTTATTGTAACTACGACTTCCGGTTGTCGAATTGTTACCAAAGCTTAATCATCTCTTCTTATTATTGTTAGATTGAGGAATAAGTAGTTAAAAATATCAAGTCTTATAGTATTTGAGAAATCGTGGATCAAACATCCACACACAAACACACACACACACACACACACACACACACACACACACATCCACATACACACACATACACACACACACATCCACCCATACACACACACACACACACACACACACACACACACACATCCACCCATACACACACGCGCACGCACGCATGCACGCACACACATCATCGTAAAAATATTATAATCCGATTCTAGGGACCTTAAAACGTGCTTATTCACTAAAATCTGGATATGCGATTTTTAGCATGAATTCAATACCTCTCTTACAGAGAGGTAGTTACTTGGATTAGATTAGACTAAATTTTAAGAAATAAACTGCTAAAATTAGAGTAAAATTCGCTAATCCAAAAATAAGGATTAGCTTAATCTTTTCTGTGACGCGTGCTGTAAATGGTGGGTGCATGGTATTGTGTTGGCCACACCATATTTTTACCTCCCCCTACCCTTGGTAAGGGGGGTATAGGGATCGTGCTAAAAATGGCATATCGAGATTTTGGTAAATGTTCATGTTTTAAGAAAAGAATCCAATTTTAACATTTCCAAGATGATGTGTGTTTGTGTGTGTGTGTGTGCATGTGTGTGCATGTGTGTGCATGTGTGTGTGCATGTGTGTGCATGTGTGTGTGCATGTGTGTGCATTTGTGTGCATGTGTGTGCATGTGTGTGTGCATGTGTGTGTGCATGTGTGTGCATGTGTGTGCATGTGTGTGTGCATGTGTGTGCATGTGTGTGCATGTGTGTGCATGTGTGTGTGCATGTGTGTGTGCATGTATGTGTGCATGTGTGTGTGCATGTGTATGCATGTGTGTGCATGTGTGTGTGCATGTGTGTGCATGTGTGTGCATGTGTGTGCATGTGTGTGCATGTGTGTGCATGTGTGTGCATGTGTGTGCATGTGTGTGTGCATGTGTGTGCATGTGTGTGCATGTGTGTGCATGTGTGTGTGCATGTGTGTGTGCATGTGTGTGTGCATGTGTGTGCATATGTGTACATGTGTGTGTGCATGTGTGTGCATGTGCGTGCATGTGAGTGCTTGTGTGTGTGCATGTGTGTGTGCCTGTGTGTGTGTGCATGTGTGTGCATGTGTGTGCACGTGTGCGTGCATGCGTGTGCATGTGTGTGTACATGTGTGTGCATGTGTGTGCATGTGTGTG
>CAUJCB010000692.1:262500-267500 GCA_963082715.1 Harpalus rubripes
GTGTGTGCATGTGTGTGTGCATATGTGTGTTTGCATGTGTGTGCATGTGTGTGTGTGCATGTGTGTGTACATGTGTGTGTGCATGTGTGTGTGCATGTTTGTGTGCATGCGTGTGCATGTGTGTGTGCATGTGTGTGCATGTGTGTGTGTGCATGTGTGTTCATGTGTGTGCATGTGTGTGCATGTGTGTGTATGTGTGTGTGCATGTGTGTGCATGTGTACGCATGTGTGTGCATGTATGTGCATGTGTGTGTGCATGTGTATGTGCATGTGTGAGCATGTGTGTGTGCATGTGTGTGCATGTGTGTGCATGTGTGTGCATGTGTGTGCATGTGTGTGCATGTGTGTGTGCATGTGTGTGCATGTATGTGCATGTGTGTGTGCATGTGTGTGTGCATATGTGTGTTTGCATGTGTGTGCATGTGTGTGTGTGCATGTGTGTGTACATGTGTGTGTGCATGTTTGTGTGCATGCGTGTGCATGTGTGTGTGCATGTGTGTGCATGTGTGTGTGCATGTGTGTGTGCATGTGTGTGTGCATGTGTGTGCATGTGTGTGCATGCGTGTGTGCATGTGTGTGTGCATGTGTGTGCATGTATGTGCATGTGTGTGTGCATGTGTGTGCATGTGTGTGCATGTGTGTGCATGTGTGTGCATGTGTGTGCATGTGTGTGCATGTGTGTGCATGTGTGTGTGCATTTGTGTGCATGTGTGTGTGCATGTTTGTGTTCATGTGTGTGTTCATGTGTGTGTTCATGTGTGTGTGAATGTGTCTGCATGTGTGTGCATGTGTGTGCATGTGTGTGCATGTGTGTGCATGTGTGTGCATGTGTGTGCATGTGTGTGCATGTGTGTGCATGTGTGTGCATGTGTGTGCATGTGTGTGCATGTGTATGCATGTGTGTGCATGTGTGTGCATGTGTGTGTGCATGTGTGTGCATGTGTGTGCATGTGTGTGCATGTGTGTGTGCATGTGTGTGTGCATGTTTGTGTTCATGTGTGTGTTCATGTGTGTGTTCATGTGTGTGTGAATGTGTCTGCATGTGTGTGCATTTGTGTGCATGTGTGTGCATGTGTGTGCATGTGTGTGCATGTGTGTGCATGTGTGTGCATGTGTGTGCGCATGAGTGTGTGCATGTGTGTGCATGTGTGTGCATGTGTGTGCATGTGTATGCATGTGTGTGCATGTGTGTGCATGTGTGTGTGCATGTGTGTGCATGTGTTGCATGTGTGTGCACGTGTGTGTGTATTTGTGTGCAGGTGTGTGCATGTGTGTGCATGTGTGTGCATGTGTGTGCATGTGTGTGCATGTGTGAGTGCATGTGTGTGCATGTGTGTCCATGTGTGTGCATGTGTGTGTTCATGTGTGTGTGCATGTGTGCATGTGTGTGCATGTGTGTGCATGTGTGTGCATGTGTGTGCATGTGTGTGCATGTGTGTGCATGTGTGTGCATGTGTGTGCATGTGTGTGCATGTGTGTGCATGTGTGTGCATGTGTGCATGTGTGTGCATGTGTGTGCATGTGTGCATGTGTGTGCATGTGTGTGTGCATGTGTGTTCATGTGTGTGTATGTGTGTGCATGTGTGTGTATGTGTGTGTGCATGTGTGTGCATGTGTGTGCATATGTGTGCATGTGTGTGCATGTGTATGTGCATGTGTGCGTGCATGTGTGTGTGCATGTGTGTGTGCATGTGTGTGCATGTTTGTGCATGTGTGTGTGCATGTGTGTGCATGTATGTGCATGTGTGTGTGCATGTGTGTGTGCATATGTGTGTTTGCATGTGTGTGCATGTGTGTGTGCATGTGTGTGTACATGTGTGTGTGCATGTGTGTGTGCATGTTTGTGTGCATGCGTGTGCATGTGTGTGTGCATGTGTGTGCATGTGTGTGCATGTGTGTGTGCATGTGTGTGTACATGTGTGTGTGCATGTGTGTGTGCATGTTTGTGTGCATGCGTGTGCATGTGTGTGTGCATGTGTGTGCATGTGTGTGTGTGCATGTGTGTTCATGTGTGTGCATGTGTGTGCATGTGTGTGTATGTGTGTGTGCATGTGTGTGCATGTGTACGCATGTGTGTGCATGTATGTGCATGTGTGTGTGCATGTGTATGTGCATGTGTGAGCATGTGTGTGTGCATGTGTGTGCATGTGTGTGCATGTGTGTGCATGTGTGTGCATGTGTGTGCATGTGTGTGTGCATGTGTGTGCATGTATGTGCATGTGTGTGTGCATGTGTGTGTGCATATGTGTGTTTGCATGTGTGTGCATGTGTGTGTGTGCATGTGTGTGTACATGTGTGTGTGCATGTTTGTGTGCATGCGTGTGCATGTGTGTGTGCATGTGTGTGCATGTGTGTGTGCATGTGTGTGTGCATGTGTGTGTGCATGTGTGTGCATGTGTGTGCATGCGTGTGTGCATGTGTGTGTGCATGTGTGTGCATGTATGTGCATGTGTGTGTGCATGTGTGTGCATGTGTGTGCATGTGTGTGCATGTGTGTGCATGTGTGTGCATGTGTGTGCATGTGTGTGCATGTGTGTGTGCATTTGTGTGCATGTGTGTGTGCATGTTTGTGTTCATGTGTGTGTTCATGTGTGTGTTCATGTGTGTGTGAATGTGTCTGCATGTGTGTGCATGTGTGTGCATGTGTGTGCATGTGTGTGCATGTGTGTGCATGTGTGTGCATGTGTGTGCATGTGTGTGCATGTGTGTGCATGTGTGTGCATGTGTGTGCATGTGTATGCATGTGTGTGCATGTGTGTGCATGTGTGTGTGCATGTGTGTGCATGTGTGTGCATGTGTGTGCATGTGTGTGTGCATGTGTGTGCATGTGTGTGTGCATGTTTGTGTTCATGTGTGTGTTCATGTGTGTGTTCATGTGTGTGTGAATGTGTCTGCATGTGTGTGCATGTGTGTGCATGTGTGTGCATGTGTGTGCATGTGTGTGCATGTGTGTGCATGTGTGTGCATGTGTGTGCGCATGAGTGTGTGCATGTGTGTGCATGTGTGTGCATGTGTGTGCATGTGTATGCATGTGTGTGCATGTGTGTGCATGTGTGTGTGCATGTGTGTGCATGTGTTGCATGTGTGTGCACGTGTGTGTGTATTTGTGTGCAGGTGTGTGCATGTGTGTGCATGTGTGTGCATGTGTGTGCATGTGTGTGCATGTGTGAGTGCATGTGTGTGCATGTGTGTCCATGTGTGTGCATGTGTGTGTTCATGTGTGTGTGCATGTGTGCATGTGTGTGCATGTGTGTGCATGTGTGTGCATGTGTGTGCATGTGTGTGCATGTGTGTGCATGTGTGTGCATGTGTGTGCATGTGAGTGCATGTGTGTGCATGTGTGCATGTGTGTGCATGTGTGTGCATGTGTGCATGTGTGTGCATGTGTGTGTGCATGTGTGTTCATGTGTGTGTATGTGTGTGCATGTGTGTGTATGTGTGTGTGCATGTGTGTGCATGTGTGTGCATATGTGTGCATGTGTGTGCATGTGTATGTGCATGTGTGCGTGCATGTGTGTGTGCATGTGTGTGTGCATGTGTGTGCATGTTTGTGCATGTGTGTGTGCATGTGTGTGCATGTATGTGCATGTGTGTGTGCATGTGTGTGTGCATATGTGTGTTTGCATGTGTGTGCATGTGTGTGTGCATGTGTGTGTACATGTGTGTGTGCATGTGTGTGTGCATGTTTGTGTGCATGCGTGTGCATGTGTGTGTGCATGTGTGTGCATGTGTGTGCATGTGTGTGTGCATGTGAGTGTGCATGTGTGTGCATGTGTGTGCATGCGTGTGTGCAGGTGTGTGCATGTGTGTGCATGTGTGTGCATGTGTGCGCATGTGTGTGCATGTGTGTGCATGTGTGTGTGCATGTGTGTGCATGTGTGTGCATGTGTTGCATGTGTGTGCATGTGTGTGTGCATGTGTGTGTGCATGTGTGTGTGCATATGTGTGTGTGCATATGTATGTATGTGTGTGCATGTGTGTGCATGTGTGTGCGTGTGTGTGCATGTGTGTGCATGTGTGTGCATGTGTGTGTTCATGTGTGTGTGCATGTGTATGTGTGCATGTATGTGCATGTGTGTGCATGTGTGTGTTCATGTGTGTGTGCATGTGTGTGTGCATGTATGTGCATGTGTGTGCATGTGTGTGCATGTGTGTGTGCATGTGTGTGCATGTGGGTGTGCATGTGTGTGCATGTGTGCGCATGTGTGTGTTCATGTGTGTATGCATGTGTGCATGTGTGCATGTGTGCATGTGTGTGCATGTGTGTGCATGTGTGTGCATGTGTGTGCATGTGTGTGCATGTGTGTGCATGTGTGTGCATGTGTGTGCATGTGTGTGCATGTGTGTGCATGTGTGTGTGTGTGCATGTGTGTTCATGTGTGTGCATGTGTGTGCATGTGTGTATGTGTGTGTGCATGTGTGTGCATGTGTGTGCATGTGTGTGCATGTGTGTGCATGTGTGTGTGTGCATGTGTGTGCATGTGTGTGCATGTGTGTGCATGTGTGTGTGCATGTGTGTGCATGTGTGTGCATGTGTGTGCATGTGTGTACGCATGTGTGTGCATGTATGTGCATGTGTGTGTGCATGTGTATGTGCATGTGTGAGCATGTGTGTGTGCATGTGTGTGCATGTGTGTGTGCATGTGTGTGCACGTGTGTGCATGTGTGTGCATGTGTGTGCATGTGTGTGCATGTGTGTGCATGTGTGTGTGCATGTGTGTGCATGTATGTGCATGTGTGTGTGCATGTGTGTGTGCATATGTGTGTTTGCATGTGTGTGCATGTGTGTGTGCATGTGTGTGTACATGTGTGTGTGCATGTGTGTGTGCATGTTTGTGTGCATGCGTGTGCATGTGTGTGTGCATGTGTGTGCATGTGTGTGTGCATGTGTGTGTGCATGTGTGTGCATGTGTGTGCATGCGTGTGTGCATGTGTGTGTGCATGTGTGTGCATGTATGTGCATGTGTATGTGCATGTGTGTGCATGTGTGTGCATGTGTG
>CAUJCB010000692.1:315000-325000 GCA_963082715.1 Harpalus rubripes
GTGCATGTGTGTGCATGTATGTGCATGTGTGTGTGCATGTGTATGTGCATGTGTGAGCATGTGTGTGTGCATGTGTATGTGCATGTGTGAGCATGTGTGTGTGCATGTGTGTGCATGTGTGTGTGCATGTGTGTGCATGTGTGTGCATGTGTGTGCATGTGTGTGCATGTGTGTACATGTGTGTGCATTTGTGTGCATGTGTGTGTGTGCATGTGTGTGCATGTGTGTGCATGTGTGTGCATGTGTGTGTGTGCATGTGTGTTCATGTGTGTGCATGTGTGTGCATGTGTGTGTATGTGTGTGTGTGCATGTGTGTGCATGTGTGTGCATGTGTGTGTGCATGTGTGTGCATGTGTGTGCATGTGTGTGCATGTGTGTGCATGTGTGTGCATGTGTGTGCATGTGTGTGCATGTGTTTGCATGTGTATGTATGTGTGTGTGCATGTGTGTGCATGTGTGTGTGCATGTGTGTGCATGTGTGTGCATGTGTGTGCATGTGTGTGCATGTGTGTGCATGTGCGTGTGCATGTGTGTGTGCATGTGTGTGTGCATGTGTGTGTGTGCATTTGTGTGTTCATGTGTGTGTTCATGTGTGTGCATGTGTGTGCATTAGTGTGCATGTGTGTGTGCATGTTTGTGCATGTGTGAGCATGTGTGTGCATTAGTGTGCATGTGTGTGTGCATGTTTGTGCATGTGTGAGCATGTGTGTGCATGCGTGTGCATGTGTGTGCATGTGTGTGCATTAGTGTGCATGTGTGTGTGCATGTTTGTGCTGTGTGAGCATGTGTGTGCATGTGTGTGCATGTGTGTGCATGTGTGTGCATGTGTGTGCAAGTGCGTGCGTATGTGTGTGCATCTGTGTGCATGTGTGTGCATGTGTGTGCATGTGTGTGCATGTGTGTGCATGTGTGTGCATGTGTTGCATGTGTGTGCACGTGTGTGAGTGTATTTGTGTGCAAGTGTGTGCATGTGTGTGCATGTGTGTGCATGTGTGTGCATGTGTGTGCATGTGTGTGTGCATGTGCGTGCATGTGTGTGCATGTGTGTGCATGTGTGTGCATGTGTGTGCATGTGTGTGTGCATGTGTGTGCATGTATGTGTGCACGATTGTGCATGTTTGTGCATGTGTGTGCATCTGTGTGCATGTGTGTGCATGTGTGTGTGCATGTGTGTGAATGTGTGTGCATGTGTGTGCATGTGTGTGTGCATGTTTGTGTGCATGTGTGTGCATGTGTTCGCATGTGTGTGCATGTGTGTGCATGTGTGTGTGCATGTGTGTGCATGTGTGTGCATTAGTGTGCATGTGTGTGTGCATGTGTGTGCATGTGTGTGCATGTGTGTGCATGTGTGTGCATGTGTGTGCATGTGTTGCATGTGTGTGCACGTGTGTGAGTGTATTTGTGTGCAAGTGTGTGCATGTGTGTGCATGTGTGTGCATGTGTGTGCATGTGTGTGTGCATGTGCGTGCATGTGTGTGCATGTGTGTGCATGTGTGTGCATGTGTGTGCATGTGTGTGTGCATGTGTGTGCATGTGTGTGCATGTATGTGTGCACGATTGTGCATGTTTGTGCATGTGTGTGCATCTGTGTGCATGTGTGTGCATGTGTGTGTGCATGTGTGTGTGCATGTGTGTGCATGTGTGTGTGTGCATGTGTGTGTTCATGTGTGTGTTCATGTGTGTGTGAATGTGTGTGCATGTGTGTGCATGTGTGTGCATGTGTGTGCATGTGTGTGCATGTGTGTTCATGTGTGTGCATGTGTGTGCATGTGTGTGCATGCGTGTGTGCATGTGTGTGCATGTGTGTGCATGTGTGTGCATGTGTGTGCATGTGTCTGCATGTGTTGCGTGTGTGTGCACGTGTGTGAGTGTATTTGTGTGCAAGTGTGTGCATGTGTGTGTATGTGTGTGCATGTGTGTGCATGTGTGTGCATGTGTGTGTGCATGTGTGTGAATGTGTGTGCATGTGTGTGAATGTGTGTGCATGTGTGTGCATGTGTGTGTTCATGTTTGTGTGCATGTGTGTGCATGTGTTTGCATGTGTGTGCATGTGTGTGCATGTGTGTGTGCATGTGTGTGCATGTGTGTGCATGTGTGTGCATTAGTGTGCATGTGTGTGTGCATGTTTGTGCATGTGTGAGCATGTGTGTGCATGTGTGTGCATGTGTGTGCATTAGTGTGCATGTGTGTGTGCATGTTTGTGCATGTGTGAGCATGTGTGTGCATGTGTGTGCATGTGTGTGCATGTGTGTGCATTTGTGTGCAAGTGCGTGCGTGTGTGTGCATCTGTGTGCATGTGTGTGCATGTGTGTGCATGTGTGTGCATGTGTGTGTGCATGTGTGTGTGCATGTGTGTGCATGTGTGTGCATGTGTGTGATCATGTGTGTGTGCATGTGTGCATGTGTGTGCATGTGTGTGTGCATGTGTGTGCATGTATGTGCATGTGTGTGTGTATGTGTGTGTGCATGTGTGTGTGCATGTGTGTGCATGTGTGTGCGTGTGTGTGTTTATCTGTGTGCGTGTGTGTGCATGTGTGTGCATGTGTGTGCATGTGTGTGTGCATGTGTGTGCATGTGTGTGTGCATGTGTGTGCATGTGTGTGTGCATGTGTGTGCATGTGTGCGCATGTGTGTGCATGTTTGTGCATGTGTGTGCATGTGTGTGCATGTGTGTGCATGTGTGTGATCATGTGTGTGCATGTGTGCATGTGTGTGCATGTGTGTGCATGTGTGTGCATGTGTGTGCATGTGTGTGCATGTGTGTGCATGTATGTGCATGTGTGTGATCATGTGTGTGTGCATGTGTGCATGTGTGTGCATGTGTGTGTGTGTGCATGTGTGTGCATGTATGTGCATGTGTGTGTATGTGTGTGTGCATGTGTGTGTGCATGTGTGTGCATGTGTGTGCATGTGTTTGCATGTGTGTGCATGTGTGTGCATGTGTGTGTGCATGTGTGTGCATGTGTGTGCATTAGTGTGCATGTGTGTGTGCATGTTTGTGCATGTGTGAGCATGTGTGTGCATGTGTGTGCATGTGTGTGCATTAGTGTGCATGTGTGTGTGCATGTTTGTGCATGTGTGTGTGCATCTGTGTGCGTGTGTGTGCATGTGTGTGCATGTGTGTGCATGTGTGTGCATGTGTGTGCATGTGTGTGTGCATGTGTGTGCATGTGTGTGTGCATGTGTGTGCATGTGTGTGCATGTGTGTGTGCATGTGTGTGCATGTGTTTGCATGTATGTGTGCACGATTGTGCATGTTTGTGCATGTGTGTGCATCTGTGTGCATGTGTGTGCATGTGTGTGTGCATGTGTGTGTGCATGTGTGTGCATGTGTGTGTGTGCATGTGTGTGTTCATGTGTGTGTTCATGTGTGTGTGAATGTGTGTGCATGTGTGTGCATGTGTGTGCATGTGTGTGCATGTGTGTGCATGTGTGTTCATGTGTGTGCATGTGTGTGCATGTGTGTGCATGCGTGTGTGCATGTGTGTGCATGTGTGTGCATGTGTGTGCATGTGTGTGCATGTGTCTGCATGTGTTGCGTGTGTGTGCACGTGTGTGAGTGTATTTGTGTGCAAGTGTGTGCATGTGTGTGTATGTGTGTGCATGTGTGTGCATGTGTGTGCATGTGTGTGTGCATGTGTGTGAATGTGTGTGCATGTGTGTGCATGTGTGTGTTCATGTTTGTGTGCATGTGTGTGCATGTGTTTGCATGTGTGTGCATGTGTGTGCATGTGTGTGTGCATGTGTGTGCATGTGTGTGCATGTGTGTGCATTAGTGTGCATGTGTGTGTGCATGTTTGTGCATGTGTGAGCATGTGTGTGCATGTGTGTGCATGTGTGTGCATTAGTGTGCATGTGTGTGTGCATGTTTGTGCATGTGTGAGCATGTGTGTGCATGTGTGTGCATGTGTGTGCATGTGTGTGCATTTGTGTGCAAGTGCGTGCGTGTGTGTGCATCTGTGTGCATGTGTGTGCATGTGTGTGCATGTGTGTGCATGTGTGTGTGCATGTGTGTGTGCATGTGTGTGCATGTGTGTGCATGTGTGTGCATGTGTGTGATCATGTGTGTGTGCATGTGTGCATGTGTGTGCATGTGTGTGGGCATGTGTGTGCATGTATGTGCATGTGTGTGTATGTGTGTGTGCATGTGTGTGTGCATGTGTGTGCATGTGTGTGCGTGTGTGTGTTTATCTGTGTGCGTGTGTGTGCATGTGTGTGCATGTGTGTGCATGTGTGTGTGCATGTGTGTGCATGTGTGTGTGCATGTGTGTGCATGTGTGTGTGCATGTGTGTGCATGTGTGCGCATGTGTGTGCATGTTTGTGCATGTGTGTGCATGTGTGTGCATGTGTGTGCATGTGTGTGATCATGTGTGTGCATGTGTGCATGTGTGTGCATGTGTGTGCATGTGTGTGCATGTGTGTGCATGTGTGTGCATGTGTGTGCATGTATGTGCATGTGTGTGATCATGTGTGTGTGCATGTGTGCATGTGTGTGCATGTGTGTGTGTGCATGTGTGTGCATGTATGTGCATGTGTGTGTATGTGTGTGTGCATGTGTGTGTGCATGTGTGTGCATGTGTGTGCATGTGTTTGCATGTGTGTGCATGTGTGTGCATGTTTGTGTGCATGTGTGTGCATGTGTGTGCATTAGTGTGCATGTGTGTGTGCATGTTTGTGCAAGTGTGAGCATGTGTGTGCATGTGTGTGCATGTGTGTGCATTAGTGTGCATGTGTGTGTGCATGTTTGTGCATGTGTGTGTGCATCTGTGTGCGTGTGTGTGCATGTGTGTGCATGTGTGTGCATGTGTGTGCATGTGTGTGCATGTGTGTGTGCATGTGTGTGCATGTGTGTGTGCATGTGTGTGCTTGTGTGTGTGCATGTGTGTGCATGTGTGCGCATGTGTGTGCATGTTTGTGCATGTGTGTGCATGTGTGTGCAAGTGTGTGCATGTGTGTGATCATGTGTGTGCATGTGTGTATGTGTGTGCATGTGTGTGCATGAGTGTGCATGTGTGTGCATGTGTGTGCATGTATGTGCATGTGTGTGTGCATGTGTATGTGCATGTGTGAGCATGTGTGTGTGCATGTGTATGTGCATGTGTGAGCATGTGTGTGTGCATGTGTGTGCATGTGTGTGTGCATGTGTGTGCATGTGTGTGCATGTGTGTGCATGTGTGTGCATGTGTGTACATGTGTGTGCATGTGTGTGCATGTGTGTGTGTGCATGTGTGTGCATGTGTGTGCATGTGTGTGCATGTGTGTGTGTGTGCATGTGTGTTCATGTGTGTGCATGTGTGTGCATGTGTGTGTGTGCATGTGTGTGCATGTGTGTGCATGTGTGTGCATGTGTGTGCATGTGTGTGCATGTGCGTGTGCATGTGTGTGTGCATGTGTGTGTGCATGTGTGTGTGCATTTGTGTGTTCATGTGTGTGTTCATGTGTGTGCATGTGTGTGCATTAGTGTGCATGTGTGTGTGCATGTTTTTGCATGTGTGAGCATGTGTGTGCATTAGTGTGCATGTGTGTGTGCATGTTTGTGCATGTGTGAGCATGTGTGTGCATGCGTGTGCATGTGTGTGCATGTGTGTGCATTAGTGTGCATGTGTGTGTGCATGTTTGTGCTGTGTGAGCATGTGTGTGCATGTGTGTGCATGTGTGTGCATGCGTGTGCATGTGTGTGCAAGTGCGTGCGTATGTGTGTGCATCTGTGTGCATGTGTGTGCATGTGTGTGCATGTGTGTGCATGTGTGTGCATGTGTGTGCATGTGTTGCATGTGTGTGCACGTGTGTGAGTGTATTTGTGTGCAAGTGTGTGCATGTGTGTGCATGTGTGTGCATGTGTGTGCATGTGTGTGCATGTGTGTGTGCATGTGCGTGCATGTGTGTGCATGTGTGTGCATGTGTGTGCATGTGTGTGCATGTGTGTGCATGTGTGTGCATGTGTGTGTGCATGTGTGTGCATGTGTGTGCATGTATGTGTGCACGATTGTGCATGTTTGTGCATGTGTGTGCATCTGTGTGCATGTGTGTGCATGTGTGTGTGCATGTGTGTGAATGTGTGTGCATGTGTGTGCATGTGTGTGTGCATGTTTGTGTGCATGTGTGTGCATGTGTTCGCATGTGTGTGCATGTGTGTGCATGTGTGTGTGCATGTGTGTGCATGTGTGTGCATTAGTGTGCATGTGTGTGTGCATGTGTGTGCATGTGTGTGCATGTGTGTGCATGTGTGTGCATGTGTGTGCATGTGTTGCATGTGTGTGCACGTGTGTGAGTGTATTTGTGTGCAAGTGTGTGCATGTGTGTGCATGTGTGTGCATGTGTGTGCATGTGTGTGCATGTGTGTGTGCATGTGCGTGCATGTGTGTGCATGTGTGTGCATGTGTGTGCATGTGTGTGCATGTGTGTGTGCATGTGTGTGCATGTGTGTGCATGTATGTGTGCACGATTGTGCATGTTTGTGCATGTGTGTGCATCTGTGTGCATGTGTGTGCATGTGTGTGTGCATGTGTGTGTGCATGTGTGTGCATGTGTGTGTGTGCATGTGTGTGTTCATGTGTGTGTTCATGTGTGTGTTCATGTGTGTGTGAATGTGTGTGCATGTGTGTGCATGTGTGTGCATGTGTGTGCATGTGTGTTCATGTGTGTGCATGTGTGTGCATGTGTGTGCATGCGTGTGTGCATGTGTGTGCATGTGTGTGCATGTGTGTGCATGTGTCTGCATGTGTTGCGTGTGTGTGCACGTGTGTGAGTGTATTTGTGTGCAAGTGTGTGCATGTGTGTGTATGTGTGTGCATGTGTGTGCATGTGTGTGCATGTGTGTGTGCATGTGTGTGAATGTGTGTGCATGTGTGTGCATGTGTGTGTTCATGTTTGTGTGCATGTGTGTGCATGTGTTTGCATGTGTGTGCATGTGTGTGCATGTGTGTGTGTATGTGTGTGCATGTGTGTGCATGTGTGTGCATTAGTGTGCATGTGTGTGTGCATGTTTGTGCATGTGTGAGCATGTGTGTGCATGTGTGTGCATGTGTGTGCATTAGTGTGCATGTGTGTGTGCATGTTTGTGCATGTGTGAGCATGTGTGTGCATGTGTGTGCATGTGTGTGCATGTGTGTGCATTTGTGTGCAAGTGCGTGCGTGTGTGTGCATCTGTGTGCATGTGTGTGCATGTGTGTGCATGTGTGTGCATGTGTGTGTGCATGTGTGTGTGCATGTGTGTGCATGTGTGTGCATGTGTGTGCATGTGTGTGATCATGTGTGTGTGCATGTGTGCATGTGTGTGCATGTGTGTGTGCATGTGTGTGCATGTATATGCATGTGTGTGTGTATGTGTGTGTGCATGTGTGTGTGCATGTGTGTGCATGTGTGTGCGTGTGTGTGTTTATCTGTGTGCGTGTGTGTGCATGTGTGTGCATGTGTGTGCATGTGTGTGTGCATGTGTGTGCATGTGTGTGTGCATGTGTGTGCATGTGTGTGTGCATGTGTGTGCATGTGTGCGCATGTGTGTGCATGTTTGTGCATGTGTGTGCATGTGTGTGCATGTGTGTGCATGTGTGTGATCATATGTGTGCATGTGTGCATGTGTGTGCATGTGTGTGCATGTGTGTGCATGTGTGTGCATGTGTGTGCATGTATGTGCATGTGTGTGATCATGTGTGTGTGCATGTGTGCATGTGTGTGCATGTGTGTGTGTGTGCATGTGTGTGCATGTATGTGCATGTGTGTGTATGTGTGTGTGCATGTGTGTGTGCATGTGTGTGCATGTGTGTGCATGTGTTTGCATGTGTGTACATGTGTGTGCATGTGTGTGTGCATGTGTGTGCATGTGTGTGCATTATTGTGCATGTGTGTGTGCATGTTTGTGCATGTGTGAGCATGTGTGTGCATGTGTGTGCATGTGTGTGCATTAGGGTGCATGTGTGTGTGCATGTTTGTGCATGTGTGTGTGCATCTGTGTGCGTGTGTGTGCATGTGTGTGCATGTGTGTGCATGTGTGTGCATGTGTGTGTGCATGTGTGTGCATGTGTGTGTGCATGTGTGTGCATGTGTGTGCATGTGTGTGTGCATGTGTGTGCATGTGTGTGCATGTATGTGTGCACGATTGTGCATGTTTGTGCATGTGTGTGCATCTGTGTGCATGTGTGTGCATGTGTGTGTGCATGTGTGTGTGCATGTGTGTGCATGTGTGTGTGTGCATGTGTATGTTCATGTGTGTGTTCATGTGTGTGTTCATGTGTGTGTGAATGTGTGTGCATGTGTGTGCATGTGTGTGCATGTGTGTGCATGTGTGTGCATGTGTGTTCATGTGTGTGCATGTGTGTGCATGTGTGTGCATGCGTGTGTGCATGTGTGTGCATGTGTGTGCATGTGTGTGCATGTGTGTGTGCATGTGTGTGTGCATGTGTGTGCATGTGTGTGCATGTGTGTGCATGTGTGTGATCATGTGTGTGTGCATGTGTGCATGTGTGTGCATGTGTGTGTGCATGTGTGTGCATGTATGTGCATGTGTGTGTGTATGTGTGTGTGCATGTGTGTGTGCATGTGTGTGCATGTGTGTGCGTGTGTGTGTTTATCTGTGTGCGTGTGTGTGCATGTGTGTGCATGTGTGTGCATGTGTGTGTGCATGTGTGTGCATGTGTGTGTGCATGTGTGTGCATGTGTGTGTGCATGTGTGTGCATGTGTGCGCATGTGTGTGCATGTTTATGCATGTGTGTGCATGTGTGTGCATGTGTGTGCATGTGTGTGATCATGTGTGTGCATGTGTGCATGTGTGTGCATGTGTGTGCATGTGTGTGCATGTGTGTGCATGTGTGTGCATGTATGTGCATGTGTGTGATCATGTGTGTGTGCATGTGTGCATGTGTGTGCATGTGTGTGTGTGCATGTGTGTGCATGTATGTGCATGTGTGTGTATGTGTGTGTGCATGTGTGTGTGCATGTGTGTGCATGTGTGTGCATGTGTTTGCATGTGTGTGCATGTGTGTGCATGTGTGTGTGCATGTGTGTGCATGTGTGTGCATTAGTGTGCATGTGTGTGTGCATGTTTGTGCATGTGTGAGCATGTGTGTGCATGTGTGTGCATGTGTGTGCATTAGTGTGCATGTGTGTGTGCATGTTTGTGCATGTGTGTGTGCATCTGTGTGCGTGTGTGTGCATGTGTGTGCATGTGTGTGCATGTGTGTGCATGTGTGTGCATGTGTGTGTGCATGTGTGTGCATGTGTGTGTGCATGTGTGTGCATGTGTGTGTGCATGTGTGTGCATGTGTGCGCATGTTTGTGCATGTTTGTGCATGTGTGTGCATGTGTGTGCAAGTGTGTGCATGTGTGTGATCATGTGTGTGCATGTGTGCATGTGTGTGCATGTGTGTGCATGAGTGTGCATGTGTGTGCATGTGTGTGCATGTATGTGCATGTGTGTGTGCATGTGTATGTGCATGTGTGAGCATGTGTGTGTGCATGTGTATGTGCATGTGTGAGCATGTGTGTGTGCATGTGTGTGCATGTGTGTGTGCATGTGTGTGCATGTGTGTGCATGTGTGTGCATGTGTGTGCATGTGTGTACATGTGTGTGCATGTGTGTGCATGTGTGTGTGTGCATGTGTGTGCATGTGTGTGCATGTGTGTGCATGTGTGTGTGTGTGCATGTGTGTTCATGTGTGTGCATGTGTGTGCATGTGTGTGTGTGCATGTGTGTGCATGTGTGTGCATGTGTGTGCATGTGTGTGCATGTGTGTGCATGTGCGTGTGCATGTGTGTGTGCATGTGTGTGTGCATGTGTGTGTGTTCATGTGTGTGTTCATGTGTGTGCATGTGTGTGCATTAGTGTGCATGTGTGTGTGCATGTGTGTGCATGTGTGTGCATGTGTGTGCATGTGTTGCATGTGTGTGCACGTGTGTGAGTGTATTTGTGTGCAAGTGTGTGCATGTGTGTGCATGTGTGTGCATGTGTGTGCATGTGTGTGCATGTGTGTGTGCATGTGCGTGCATGTGTGTGCATGTGT
>CAUJCB010000692.1:327500-330000 GCA_963082715.1 Harpalus rubripes
GTGTGTGCATGTGTCTGCATGTGTTGCGTGTGTGTGCACGTGTGTGAGTGTATTTGTGTGCAAGTGTTTGTGCATGTGTGTGTATGTGTGTGCATGTGTGTGCATGTGTGTGCATGTGTGTGAATGTGTGTGCATGTGTGTGCATGTGTGTGTTCATGTTTGTGTGCATGTGTGTGCATGTGTTTGCATGTGTGTGCATGTGTGTGCATGTGTGTGTGCATGTGTGTGCATGTGTGTGCATGTGTGTGCATTAGTGTGCATGTGTGTGTGCATGTTTGTGCATGTGTGAGCATGTGTGTGCATGTGTGTGCATGTGTGTGCATTAGTGTGCATGTGTGTGTGCATGTTTGTGCATGTGTGAGCATGTGTGTGCATGTGTGTGCATGTGTGTGCATGTGTGTGCATTTGTGTGCAAGTGCGTGCGTGTGTGTGCATCTGTGTGCATGTGTGTGCATGTGTGTGCATGTGTGTGCATGTGTGTGTGCATGTGTGTGTGCATGTGTGTGCATGTGTGTGCATGTGTGTGCATGTGTGTGATCATGTGTGTGTGCATGTGTGCATGTGTGTGCATGTGTGTGTGCATGTGTGTGCATGTATGTGCATGTGTGTGTGTATGTGTGTGTGCATGTGTGTGTGCATGTGTGTGCATGTGTGTGCATGTGTGTGCGTGTGTGTGTTTATCTGTGTGCGTGTGTGTGCATGTGTGTGCATGTGTGTGCATGTGTGTGTGCATGTGTGTGTGCATGTGTGTGCATGTGTGTGTGCATGTGTGTGCATGTGTGCGCATGTGTGTGCATGTTTGTGCATGTGTGTGCATGTGTGTGCATGTGTGTGCATGTGTGTGATCATGTGTGTGCATGTGTGCATGTGTGTGCATGTGTGTGCATGTGTGTGCATGTGTGTGCATGTGTGTGCATGTGTGTGCATGTATGTGCATGTGTGTGATCATGTGTGTGTGCATGTGTGTGCATGTGTGTGTGTGCATGTGTGTGCATGTATGTGCATGTGTGTGTATGTGTGTGTGCATGTGTGTGTGCATGTGTGTGCATGTGTGTGCATGTGTTTGCATGTGTGTGCATGTGTGTGCATGTGTGTGTGCATGTGTGTGCATGTGTGTGCATTAGTGTGCATGTGTGTGTGCATGTTTGTGCATGTGTGAGCATGTGTGTGCATGTGTGTGCATGTGTGTGCATTAGTGTACATGTGTGTGTGCATGTTTGTGCATGTGTGTGTGCATCTGTGTGCGTGTGTGTGCATGTGTGTGCATGTGTGTGCATGTGTGTGCATGTGTGTGCATGTGTGTGTGCATGTGTGTGCATGTGTGTGTGCATGTGTGTGCATGTGTGTGTGCATGTGTGTGCATGTGTGCGCATGTGTGTGCATGTTTGTGCATGTGTGTGCATGTGTGTGCAAGTGTGTGCATGTGTGTGATCATGTGTGTGCATGTGTGCATGTGTGTGCATGTGTGTGCATGAGTGTGCATGTGTGTGCATGTGTGTGCATGTATGTGCATGTGTGTGTGCATGTGTATGTGCATGTGTGAGCATGTGTGTGTGCATGTGTATGTGCATGTGTGAGCATGTGTGTGTGCATGTGTGTGCATGTGTGTGTGCATGTGTGTGCATGTGTGTGCATGTGTGTGCATGTGTGTGCATGTGTGTACATGTGTGTGCATTTGTGTGCATGTGTGTGTGTGCATGTGTGTGCATGTGTGTGCATGTGTGTGCATGTGTGTGTGTGCATGTGTGTTCATGTGTGTGCATGTGTGTGCATGTGTGTGTATGTGTGTGTGTGCATGTGTGTGCATGTGTGTGCATGTGTGTGTGCATGTGTGTGCATGTGTGTGCATGTGTGTGCATGTGTGTGCATGTGTGTGCATGTGTGTGCATGTGTGTGCATGTGTTTGCATGTGTATGTATGTGTGTGTGCATGTGTGTGCATGTGTGTGCATGTGTGTGCATGTGTGTGCATGTGCGTGTGCATGTGTGTGCATGTGTGTGCATGTGCGTGTGCATGTGTGTGTGCATGTGTGTGTGCATGTGTGTGTGTGCATTTGTGTGTTCATGTGTGTGTTCATGTGTGTGCATGTGTGTGCATTAGTGTGCATGTGTGTGTGCATGTTTGTGCATGTGTGAGCATGTGTGTGCATTAGTGTGCATGTGTGTGTGCATGTTTGTGCATGTGTGAGCATGTGTGTGCATGCGTGTGCATGTGTGTGCATGTGTGTGCATTAGTGTGCATGTGTGTGTGCATGTTTGTGCTGTGTGAGCATGTGTGTGCATGTGTGTGCATGTGTGTGCATGTGTGTGCATGTGTGTGCAAGTGCGTGCGTATGTGTGTGCATCTGTGTGCATGTGTGTGCATGTGTGTGCATGTGTGTGCATGTGTGTGCATGTGTGTGCATGTGTTGCATGTGTGTGCACGTGTGTGAGTGTATTTGTGTGCAAGTGTGTGCATGTGTGTGCATGTGTGTGCATGTGTGTGCATGTGTGTGCATGTG
>CAUJCB010000692.1:335000-340000 GCA_963082715.1 Harpalus rubripes
GCATGTTTGTGCATGTGTGTGCATCTGTGTGCATGTGTGTGCATGTGTGTGTGCATGTGTGTGAATGTGTGTGCATGTGTGTGCATGTGTGTGTGCATGTTTGTGTGCATGTGTGTGCATGTGTTCGCATGTGTGTGCATGTGTGTGCATGTGTGTGTGCATGTGTGTGCATGTGTGTGCATTAGTGTGCATGTGTGTGTGCATGTGTGTGCATGTGTGTGCATGTGTGTGCATGTGTGTGCATGTGTGTGCATGTGTTGCATGTGTGTGCACGTGTGTGAGTGTATTTGTGTGCAAGTGTGTGCATGTGTGTGCATGTGTGTGCATGTGTGTGCATGTGTGTGCATGTGTGTGTGCATGTGCGTGCATGTGTGTGCATGTGTGTGCATGTGTGTGCATGTGTGTGCATGTGTGTGTGCATGTGTGTGCATGTGTGTGCATGTATGTGTGCACGATTGTGCATGTTTGTGCATGTGTGTGCATCTGTGTGCATGTGTGTGCATGTGTGTGTGCATGTGTGTGTGCATGTGTGTGCATGTGTGTGTGTGCATGTGTGTGTTCATGTGTGTGTTCATGTGTGTGTTCATGTGTGTGTGAATGTGTGTGCATGTGTGTGCATGTGTGTGCATGTGTGTGCATGTGTGTGCATGTGTGTGCATGTGTGTGCATGTGTGTGCATGTGTGTGCATGCGTGTGTGCATGTGTGTGCATGTGTGTGCATGTGTGTGCATGTGTGTGCATGTGTCTGCATGTGTTGCGTGTGTGTGCACGTGTGTGAGTGTATTTGTGTGCAAGTGTGTGCATGTGTGTGTATGTGTGTGCATGTGTGTGCATGTGTGTGCATGTGTGTGTGCATGTGTGTGAATGTGTGTGCATGTGTGTGCATGTGTGTGTTCATGTTTGTGTGCATGTGTGTGCATGTGTTTGCATGTGTGTGCATGTGTGTGCATGTGTGTGTGCATGTGTGTGCATGTGTGTGCATTAGTGTGCATGTGTGTGTGCATGTTTGTGCATGTGTGAGCATGTGTGTGCATGTGTGTGCATGTGTGTGCATTAGTGTGCATGTGTGTGTGCATGTTTGTGCATGTGTGAGCATGTGTGTGCATGTGTGTGCATGTGTGTGCATGTGTGTGCATTTGTGTGCAAGTGCGTGCGTGTGTGTGCATCTGTGTGCATGTGTGTGCATGTGTGTGCATGTGTGTGCATGTGTGTGTGCATGTGTGTGTGCATGTGTGTGCATGTGTGTGCATGTGTGTGCATGTGTGTGATCATGTGTGTGTGCATGTGTGCATGTGTGTGCATGTGTGTGTGCATGTGTGTGCATGTATGTGCATGTGTGTGTATGTGTGTGTGCATGTGTGTGTGCATGTGTGTGCATGTGTGTGCGTGTGTGTGTTTATCTGTGTGCGTGTGTGTGCATGTGTGTGCATGTGTGTGCATGTGTGTGTGCATGTGTGTGCATGTGTGTGTGCATGTGTGTGCATGTGTGTGTGCATGTGTGTGCATGTGTGCGCATGTGTGTGCATGTTTGTGCATGTGTGTGCATGTGTGTGCATGTGTGTGCATGTGTGTGATCATGTGTGTGCATGTGTGCATGTGTGTGCATGTGTGTGCATGTGTGTGCATGTGTGTGCATGTGTGTGCATGTGTGTGCATGTATGTGCATGTGTGTGATCATGTGTGTGTGCATGTGTGCATGTGTGTGCATGTGTGTGTGTGCATGTGTGTGCATGTATGTGCATGTGTGTGTATGTGTGTGTGCATGTGTGTGTGCATGTGTGTGCATGTGTGTGCATGTGTTTGCATGTGTGTGCATGTGTGTGCATGTGTGTGTGCATGTGTGTGCATGTGTGTGCATTAGTGTGCATGTGTGTGTGCATGTTTGTGCATGTGTGAGCATGTGTGTGCATGTGTGTGCATGTGTGTGCATTAGTGTGCATGTGTGTGTGCATGTTTGTGCATGTGTGTGTGCATCTGTGTGCGTGTGTGTGCATGTGTGTGCATGTGTGTGCATGTGTGTGCATGTGTGTGCATGTGTGTGTGCATGTGTGTGCATGTGTGTGTGCATGTGTGTGCTTGTGTGTGTGCATGTGTGTGCATGTGTGCGCATGTGTGTGCATGTTTGTGCATGTGTGTGCATGTGTGTGCAAGTGTGTGCATGTGTGTGATCATGTGTGTGCATGTGTGTATGTGTGTGCATGTGTGTGCATGAGTGTGCATGTGTGTGCATGTGTGTGCATGTATGTGCATGTGTGTGTGCATGTGTATGTGCATGTGTGAGCATGTGTGTGTGCATGTGTATGTGCATGTGTGAGCATGTGTGTGTGCATGTGTGTGCATGTGTGTGTGCATGTGTGTGCATGTGTGTGCATGTGTGTGCATGTGTGTGCATGTGTGTACATGTGTGTGCATGTGTGTGCATGTGTGTGTGTGCATGTGTGTGCATGTGTGTGCATGTGTGTGCATGTGTGTGTGTGTGCATGTGTGTTCATGTGTGTGCATGTGTGTGCATGTGTGTGTGTGCATGTGTGTGCATGTGTGTGCATGTGTGTGCATGTGTGTGCATGTGTGTGCATGTGCGTGTGCATGTGTGTGTGCATGTGTGTGTGCATGTGTGTGTGCATTTGTGTGTTCATGTGTGTGTTCATGTGTGTGCATGTGTGTGCATTAGTGTGCATGTGTGTGTGCATGTTTGTGCATGTGTGAGCATGTGTGTGCATTAGTGTGCATGTGTGTGTGCATGTTTGTGCATGTGTGAGCATGTGTGTGCATGCGTGTGCATGTGTGTGCATGTGTGTGCATTAGTGTGCATGTGTGTGTGCATGTTTGTGCTGTGTGAGCATGTGTGTGCATGTGTGTGCATGTGTGTGCATGTGTGTGCATGTGTGTGCAAGTGCGTGCGTATGTGTGTGCATCTGTGTGCATGTGTGTGCATGTGTGTGCATGTGTGTGCATGTGTGTGCATGTGTGTGCATGTGTTGCATGTGTGTGCACGTGTGTGAGTGTATTTGTGTGCAAGTGTGTGCATGTGTGTGCATGTGTGTGCATGTGTGTGCATGTGTGTGCATGTGTGTGTGCATGTGCGTGCATGTGTGTGCATGTGTGTGCATGTGTGTGCATGTGTGTGCATGTGTGTGCATGTGTGTGCATGTGTGTGTGCATGTGTGTGCATGTGTGTGCATGTATGTGTGCACGATTGTGCATGTTTGTGCATGTGTGTGCATCTGTGTGCATGTGTGTGCATGTGTGTGTGCATGTGTGTGAATGTGTGTGCATGTGTGTGCATGTGTGTGTGCATGTTTGTGTGCATGTGTGTGCATGTGTTCGCATGTGTGTGCATGTGTGTGCATGTGTGTGTGCATGTGTGTGCATGTGTGTGCATTAGTGTGCATGTGTGTGTGCATGTGTGTGCATGTGTGTGCATGTGTGTGCATGTGTGTGCATGTGTGTGCATGTGTTGCATGTGTGTGCACGTGTGTGAGTGTATTTGTGTGCAAGTGTGTGCATGTGTGTGCATGTGTGTGCATGTGTGTGCATGTGTGTGCATGTGTGTGTGCATGTGCGTGCATGTGTGTGCATGTGTGTGCATGTGTGTGCATGTGTGTGCATGTGTGTGTGCATGTGTGTGCATGTGTGTGCATGTATGTGTGCACGATTGTGCATGTTTGTGCATGTGTGTGCATCTGTGTGCATGTGTGTGCATGTGTGTGTGCATGTGTGTGTGCATGTGTGTGCATGTGTGTGTGTGCATGTGTGTGTTCATGTGTGTGTTCATGTGTGTGTTCATGTGTGTGTGAATGTGTGTGCATGTGTGTGCATGTGTGTGCATGTGTGTGCATGTGTGTTCATGTGTGTGCATGTGTGTGCATGTGTGTGCATGCGTGTGTGCATGTGTGTGCATGTGTGTGCATGTGTGTGCATGTGTCTGCATGTGTTGCGTGTGTGTGCACGTGTGTGAGTGTATTTGTGTGCAAGTGTGTGCATGTGTGTGTATGTGTGTGCATGTGTGTGCATGTGTGTGCATGTGTGTGCATGTGTGTGTGCATGTGTGTGAATGTGTGTGCATGTGTGTGCATGTGTGTGTTCATGTTTGTGTGCATGTGTGTGCATGTGTTTGCATGTGTGTGCATGTGTGTGCATGTGTGTGTGCATGTGTGTGCATGTGTGTGCATGTGTGTGCATTAGTGTGCATGTGTGTGTGCATGTTTGTGCATGTGTGAGCATGTGTGTGCATGTGTGTGCATGTGTGTGCATTAGTGTGCATGTGTGTGTGCATGTTTGTGCATGTGTGAGCATGTGTGTGCATGTGTGTGCATGTGTGTGCATGTGTGTGCATTTGTGTGCAAGTGCGTGCGTGTGTGTGCATCTGTGTGCATGTGTGTGCATGTGTGTGCATGTGTGTGCATGTGTGTGTGCATGTGTGTGTGCATGTGTGTGCATGTGTGTGCATGTGTGTGCATGTGTGTGATCATGTGTGTGTGCATGTGTGCATGTGTGTGCATGTGTGTGTGCATGTGTGTGCATGTATATGCATGTGTGTGTGTATGTGTGTGTGCATGTGTGTGTGCATGTGTGTGCATGTGTGTGCGTGTGTGTGTTTATCTGTGTGCGTGTGTGTGCATGTGTGTGCATGTGTGTGCATGTGTGTGTGCATGTGTGTGCATGTGTGTGTGCATGTGTGTGCATGTGTGTGTGCATGTGTGTGCATGTGTGCGCATGTGTGTGCATGTTTGTGCATGTGTGTGCATGTGTGTGCATGTGTGTGCATGTGTGTGATCATATGTGTGCATGTGTGCATGTGTGTGCATGTGTGTGCATGTGTGTGCATGTGTGTGCATGTGTGTGCATGTATGTGCATGTGTGTGATCATGTGTGTGTGCATGTGTGCATGTGTGTGCATGTGTGTGTGTGTGCATGTGTGTGCATGTATGTGCATGTGTGTGTATGTGTGTGTGCATGTGTGTGTGCATGTGTGTGCATGTGTGTGCATGTGTTTGCAT
>CAUJCB010000692.1:345000-347500 GCA_963082715.1 Harpalus rubripes
TGCATGTGTGTGCATGTGTGTGCATGTGTGTGCATGTGTGTGCATGTGTGTGCATGTATGTGCATGTGTGTGATCATGTGTGTGTGCATGTGTGCATGTGTGTGCATGTGTGTGTGTGTGCATGTGTGTGCATGTATGTGCATGTGTGTGTATGTGTGTGTGCATGTGTGTGTGCATGTGTGTGCATGTGTGTGCATGTGTTTGCATGTGTGTGCATGTGTGTGCATGTGTGTGTGCATGTGTGTGCATGTGTGTGCATTAGTGTGCATGTGTGTGTGCATGTTTGTGCATGTGTGAGCATGTGTGTGCATGTGTGTGCATGTGTGTGCATTAGTGTGCATGTGTGTGTGCATGTTTGTGCATGTGTGAGCATGTGTGTGCATGTGTGTGCATGTGTGTGCATGTGTGTGCATTTGTGTGCAAGTGCGTGCGTGTGTGTGCATCTGTGTGCATGTGTGTGCATGTGTGTGCATGTGTGTGTGCATGTGTGTGCATGTGTGTGCATGTATGTGTGCACGATTGTGCATGTTTGTGCATGTGTGTGCATCTGTGTGCATGTGTGTGCATGTGTGTGTGCATGTGTGTGAATGTGTGTGCATGTGTGTGCATGTGTGTGTGCATGTTTGTGTGCATGTGTGTGCATGTGTTCGCATGTGTGTGCATGTGTGTGCATGTGTGTGTGCATGTGTGTGCATGTGTGTGCATTAGTGTGCATGTGTGTGTGCATGTGTGTGCATGTGTGTGCATGTGTGTGCATGTGTGTGCATGTGTGTGCATGTGTTGCATGTGTGTGCACGTGTGTGAGTGTATTTGTGTGCAAGTGTGTGCATGTGTGTGCATGTGTGTGCATGTGTGTGCATGTGTGTGCATGTGTGTGTGCATGTGCGTGCATGTGTGTGCATGTGTGTGCATGTGTGTGCATGTGTGTGCATGTGTGTGTGCATGTGTGTGCATGTGTGTGCATGTATGTGTGCACGATTGTGCATGTTTGTGCATGTGTGTGCATCTGTGTGCATGTGTGTGCATGTGTGTGTGCATGTGTGTGTGCATGTGTGTGCATGTGTGTGTGTGCATGTGTGTGTTCATGTGTGTGTTCATGTGTGTGTTCATGTGTGTGTGAATGTGTGTGCATGTGTGTGCATGTGTGTGCATGTGTGTGCATGTGTGTTCATGTGTGTGCATGTGTGTGCATGTGTGTGCATGCGTGTGTGCATGTGTGTGCATGTGTGTGCATGTGTGTGCATGTGTCTGCATGTGTTGCGTGTGTGTGCACGTGTGTGAGTGTATTTGTGTGCAAGTGTGTGCATGTGTGTGTATGTGTGTGCATGTGTGTGCATGTGTGTGCATGTGTGTGTGCATGTGTGTGAATGTGTGTGCATGTGTGTGCATGTGTGTGTTCATGTTTGTGTGCATGTGTGTGCATGTGTTTGCATGTGTGTGCATGTGTGTGCATGTGTGTGTGCATGTGTGTGCATGTGTGTGCATGTGTGTGCATTAGTGTGCATGTGTGTGTGCATGTTTGTGCATGTGTGAGCATGTGTGTGCATGTGTGTGCATGTGTGTGCATTAGTGTGCATGTGTGTGTGCATGTTTGTGCATGTGTGAGCATGTGTGTGCATGTGTGTGCATGTGTGTGCATGTGTGTGCATTTGTGTGCAAGTGCGTGCGTGTGTGTGCATCTGTGTGCATGTGTGTGCATGTGTGTGCATGTGTGTGCATGTGTGTGTGCATGTGTGTGTGCATGTGTGTGCATGTGTGTGCATGTGTGTGCATGTGTGTGATCATGTGTGTGTGCATGTGTGCATGTGTGTGCATGTGTGTGTGCATGTGTGTGCATGTATATGCATGTGTGTGTGTATGTGTGTGTGCATGTGTGTGTGCATGTGTGTGCATGTGTGTGCGTGTGTGTGTTTATCTGTGTGCGTGTGTGTGCATGTGTGTGCATGTGTGTGCATGTGTGTGTGCATGTGTGTGCATGTGTGTGTGCATGTGTGTGCATGTGTGTGTGCATGTGTGTGCATGTGTGCGCATGTGTGTGCATGTTTGTGCATGTGTGTGCATGTGTGTGCATGTGTGTGCATGTGTGTGATCATATGTGTGCATGTGTGCATGTGTGTGCATGTGTGTGCATGTGTGTGCATGTGTGTGCATGTGTGTGCATGTATGTGCATGTGTGTGATCATGTGTGTGTGCATGTGTGCATGTGTGTGCATGTGTGTGTGTGTGCATGTGTGTGCATGTATGTGCATGTGTGTGTATGTGTGTGTGCATGTGTGTGTGCATGTGTGTGCATGTGTGTGCATGTGTTTGCATGTGTGTACATGTGTGTGCATGTGTGTGTGCATGTGTGTGCATGTGTGTGCATTATTGTGCATGTGTGTGTGCATGTTTGTGCATGTGTGAGCATGTGTGTGCATGTGTGTGCATGTGTGTGCATTAGGGTGCATGTGTGTGTGCATGTTTGTGCATGTGTGTGTGCATCTGTGTGCGTGTGTGTGCA
>CAUJCB010000692.1:352500-372500 GCA_963082715.1 Harpalus rubripes
ATGTGTGTGCATGTGTGTGCATGTGTTTGCATGTGTGTGCATGTGTGTGCATGTGTGTGTGCATGTGTGTGCATGTGTGTGCATTAGTGTGCATGTGTGTGTGCATGTTTGTGCATGTGTGAGCATGTGTGTGCATGTGTGTGCATGTGTGTGCATTAGTGTGCATGTGTGTGTGCATGTTTGTGCATGTGTGTGTGCATCTGTGTGCGTGTGTGTGCATGTGTGTGCATGTGTGTGCATGTGTGTGCATGTGTGTGCATGTGTGTGTGCATGTGTGTGCATGTGTGTGTGCATGTGTGTGCATGTGTGTGTGCATGTGTGTGCATGTGTGCGCATGTTTGTGCATGTTTGTGCATGTGTGTGCATGTGTGTGCAAGTGTGTGCATGTGTGTGATCATGTGTGTGCATGTGTGCATGTGTGTGCATGTGTGTGCATGAGTGTGCATGTGTGTGCATGTGTGTGCATGTATGTGCATGTGTGTGTGCATGTGTATGTGCATGTGTGAGCATGTGTGTGTGCATGTGTATGTGCATGTGTG
This sequence comes from Harpalus rubripes, assembly GCA_963082715.1. Classification (NCBI taxonomy): domain Eukaryota; kingdom Metazoa; phylum Arthropoda; class Insecta; order Coleoptera; family Carabidae; genus Harpalus; species Harpalus rubripes. The sequence goes on from CAUJCB010000692.1 coordinate 353,040, forward strand.
AGCATGTGTGTGTGCATGTGTGTGCATGTGTGTGTGCATGTGTGTGCATGTGTGTGCATGTGTGTGCATGTATGTGCATGTGTGTACATGTGTGTGCATGTGTGTGCATGTGTGTGTGTGCATGTGTGTGCATGTGTGTGCATGTGTGTGCATGTGTGTGTGTGTGCATGTGTGTTCATGTGTGTGCATGTGTGTGCATGAGTGTGCATGTGTGTGCATGTGTGTGCATGTATGTGCATGTGTGTGTGCATGTGTATGTGCATGTGTGAGCATGTGTGTGTGCATGTGTATGTGCATGTGTGAGCATGTGTGTGTGCATGTGTGTGCATGTGTGTGTGCATGTGTGTGCATGTGTGTGCATGTGTGTGCATGTATGTGCATGTGTGTACATGTGTGTGCATGTGTGTGCATGTGTGTGTGTGCATGTGTGTGCATGTGTGTGCATGTGTGTGCATGTGTGTGTGTGTGCATGTGTGTTCATGTGTGTGCATGTGTGTGCATGTGTGTGTGTGCATGTGTGTGCATGTGTGTGCATGTGTGTGCATGTGTGTGCATGTGTGTGCATGTGCGTGTGCATGTGTGTGTGCATGTGTGTGTGCATGTGTGTGTGTTCATGTGTGTGTTCATGTGTGTGCATGTGTGTGCATTAGTGTGCATGTGTGTGTGCATGTTTGTGCATGTGTGAGCATGTGTGTGCATTAGTGTGCATGTGTGTGTGCATGTTTGTGCATGTGTGAGCATGTGTGTGCATGCGTGTGCATGTGTGTGCATGTGTGTGCATTAGTGTGCATGTGTGTGTGCATGTTTGTGCTGTGTGAGCATGTGTGTGCATGTGTGTGCATGTGTGTGCATGTGTGTGCATGTGTGTGCAAGTGCGTGCGTATGTGTGCATCTGTGTGCATGTGTGTGCATGTGTGTGCATGTGTGTGCATGTGTGTGCATGTGTGTGCATGTGTTGCATGTGTGTGCACGTGTGTGAGTGTATTTGTGTGCAAGTGTGTGCATGTGTGTGCATGTGTGTGCATGTGTGTGCATGTGTGTGCATGTGTGTGTGCATGTGCGTGCATGTGTGTGCATGTGTGTGCATGTGTGTGCATGTGTGTGCATGTGTGTGTGCATGTGTGTGCATGTGTGTGCATGTATGTGTGCACGATTGTGCATGTTTGTGCATGTGTGTGCATCTGTGTGCATGTGTGTGCATGTGTGTGTGCATGTGTGTGAATGTGTGTGCATGTGTGTGCATGTGTGTGTGCATGTTTGTGTGCATGTGTGTGCATGTGTTCGCATGTGTGTGCATGTGTGTGCATGTGTGTGTGCATGTGTGTGCATGTGTGTGCATTAGTGTGCATGTGTGTGTGCATGTGTGTGCATGTGTGTGCATGTGTTTGCATGTGTGTGCATGTGTGTGCATGTGTGTGTGCATGTGTGTGCATGTGTGTGCATTAGTGTGCATGTGTGTGTGCATGTTTGTGCATGTGTGAGCATGTGTGTGCATGTGTGTGCATGTGTGTGCATTAGTGTGCATGTGTGTGTGCATGTTTGTGCATGTGTGTGTGCATCTGTGTGCGTGTGTGTGCATGTGTGTGCATGTGTGTGCATGTGTGTGCATGTGTATGCATGTGTGTGTGCATGTGTGTGCATGTGTGTGTGCATGTGTGTGCATGTGTGTGCATGTGTTTGCATGTGTGTACATGTGTGTGTGCATGTTTGTGCATGTGTGAGCATGTGTGTGCATGTGTGTGCATGTGTGTGCATTAGTGTGCATGTGTGTGTGCATGTTTGTGCATGTGTGTGTGCATCTGTGTGCGTGTGTGTGCATGTGTGTGCATGTGTGTGCATGTGTGTGCATGTGTGTGCATGTGTGTGTGCATGTGTGTGCATGTGTGTGTGCATGTGTGTGCATGTGTGTGTGCATGTGTGTGCATGTGTGCGCATGTGTGTGCATGTTTGTGCATGTGTGTGCATGTGTGTGCAAGTGTGTGCATGTGTGTGATCATGTGTGTGTGCATGTGTGCATGTGTGTGCATGTGTGTGTGCATGTGTGTGCATGTATGTGCATGTGTGTGTGTATGTGTGTGTGCATGTGTGCATGTGTGTGCATGTGTGTGTGTGTGCATGTGTGTGCATGTATGTGCATGTGTGTGTATGTGTGTGTGCATGTGTGTGTGCATGTGTGTGCATGTGTGTGCATGTGTTTGCATGTGTGTGCATGTGTGTGCATGTGTGTGTGCATGTGTGTGCATGTGTGTGCATTAGTGTGCATGTGTGTGTGCATGTTTGTGCATGTGTGAGCATGTGTGTGCATGTGTGTGCATGTGTGTGCATTAGTGTGCATGTGTGTGCATGTTTGTGCATGTGTGTGTGCATCTGTGTGCGTGTGTGTGCATGTGTGTGCATGTGTGTGCATGTGTGTGCATGTGTGTGCATGTGTGTGCATGTGTGTGTGCATGTGTGTGCATGTGTGTGTGCATGTGTGTGCATGTGTGTGTGCATGTGTGTGCATGTGTGCGCATGTGTGTGCATGTTTGTGCATGTGTGTGCATGTGTGTGCAAGTGTGTGCATGTGTGTGATCATGTGTGTGCATGTGTGCATGTGTGTGCATGTGTGTGCATGAGTGTGCATGTGTGTGCATGTGTGTGCATGTATGTGCATGTGTGTGTGCATGTGTATGTGCATGTGTGAGCATGTGTGTGTGCATGTGTATGTGCATGTGTGAGCATGTGTGTGTGCATGTGTGTGCATGTGTGTGTGCATGTGTGTGCATGTGTGTGCATGTGTGTGCATGTGTGTGCATGTGTGTACATGTGTGTGCATGTGTGTGCATGTGTGTGTGTGCATGTGTGTGCATGTGTGTGCATGTGTGTGCATGTGTGTGTGTGCATGTGTGTTCATGTGTGTGCATGTGTGTGCATGTGTGTGTGTGCATGTGTGTGCATGTGTGTGCATGTGTGTGCATGTGTGTGCATGTGTGTGCATGTGCGTGTGCATGTGTGTGTGCATGTGTGTGTGCATGTGTGTGTGTGCATTTGTGTGTTCATGTGTGTGTTCATGTGTGTGCATGTGTGTGCATTAGTGTGCATGTGTGTGTGCATGTTTGTGCATGTGTGAGCATGTGTGTGCATTAGTGTGCATGTGTGTGTGCATGTTTGTGCATGTGTGAGCATGTGTGTGCATGCGTGTGCATGTGTGTGCATGTGTGTGCATTAGTGTGCATGTGTGTGTGCATGTTTGTGCTGTGTGAGCATGTGTGTGCATGTGTGTGCATGTGTGTGCATGTGTGTGCATGTGTGTGCAAGTGCGTGCGTATGTGTGTGCATCTGTGTGCATGTGTGTGCATGTGTGTGCATGTGTGTGCATGTGTGTGCATGTGTGTGCATGTGTTGCATGTGTGTGCACGTGTGTGAGTGTATTTGTGTGCAAGTGTGTGCATGTGTGTGCATGTGTGTGCATGTGTGTGCATGTGTGTGCATGTGTGTGCATGTGTGTGTGCATGTGCGTGCATGTGTGTGCATGTGTGTGCATGTGTGTGCATGTGTGTGCATGTGTGTGTGCATGTGTGTGCATGTGTGTGCATGTATGTGTGCACGATTGTGCATGTTTGTGCATGTGTGTGCATCTGTGTGCATGTGTGTGCATGTGTGTGTGCATGTGTGTGAATGTGTGTGCATGTGTGTGCATGTGTGTGTGCATGTTTGTGTGCATGTGTGTGCATGTGTTCGCATGTGTGTGCATGTGTGTGCATGTGTGTGTGCATGTGTGTGCATGTGTGTGCATTAGTGTGCATGTGTGTGTGCATGTGTGTGCATGTGTGTGCATGTGTGTGCATGTGTGTGCATGTGTGTGCATGTGTTGCATGTGTGTGCACGTGTGTGAGTGTATTTGTGTGCAAGTGTGTGCATGTGTGTGCATGTGTGTGCATGTGTGTGCATGTGTGTGCATGTGTGTGTGCATGTGCGTGCATGTGTGTGCATGTGTGTGCATGTGTGTGCATGTGTGTGTGCATGTGTGTGCATGTGTGTGCATGTATGTGTGCACGATTGTGCATGTTTGTGCATGTGTGTGCATCTGTGTGCATGTGTGTGCATGTGTGTGTGCATGTGTGTGTGCATGTGTGTGCACGTGTGTGTGTGCATGTGTGTGTTCATGTGTGTGTTCATGTGTGTGTTCATGTGTGTGTTCATGTGTGTGTGAATGTGTGTGCATGTGTGTGCATGTGTGTGCATGTGTGTGCATGTGTGTGCATGTGTGTTCATGTGTGTGCATGTGTGTGCATGTGTGTGCATGCGTGTGTGCATGTGTGTGCATGTGTGTGCATGTGTGTGCATGTGTGTGCATGTGTCTGCATGTGTTGCGTGTGTGTGCACGTGTGTGAGTGTATTTGTGTGCAAGTGTGTGCATGTGTGTGTATGTGTGTGCATGTGTGTGCATGTGTGTGCATGTGTGTGTGCATGTGTGTGAATGTGTGTGCATGTGTGTGCATGTGTGTGTTCATGTTTGTGTGCATGTGTGTGCATGTGTTTGCATGTGTGTGCATGTGTGTGCATGTGTGTGTGCATGTGTGTGCATGTGTGTGCATGTGTGTGCATTAGTGTGCATGTGTGTGTGCATGTTTGTGCATGTGTGAGCATGTGTGTGCATGTGTGTGCATGTGTGTGCATTAGTGTGCATGTGTGTGTGCATGTTTGTGCATGTGTGAGCATGTGTGTGCATGTGTGTGCATGTGTGTGCATGTGTGTGCATTTGTGTGCAAGTGCGTGCGTGTGTGTGCATCTGTGTGCATGTGTGTGCATGTGTGTGCATGTGTGTGCATGTGTGTGTGCATGTGTGTGTGCATGTGTGTGCATGTGTGTGCATGTGTGTGCATGTGTGTGTGCATGTGTGTGCATGTATGTGCATGTGTGTGTGTATGTGTGTGTGCATGTGTGTGTGCATGTGTGTGCATGTGTGTGCGTGTGTGTGTTTATCTGTGTGCGTGTGTGTGCATGTGTGTGCATGTGTGTGCATGTGTGTGTGCATGTGTGTGCATGTGTGTGTGCATGTGTGTGCATGTGTGTGTGCATGTGTGTGCATGTGTGCGCATGTGTGTGCATGTTTGTGCATGTGTGTGCATGTGTGTGCATGTGTGTGCATGTGTGTGATCATGTGTGTGCATGTGTGCATGTGTGTGCATGTGTGTGCATGTGTGTGCATGTGTGTGCATGTGTGTGCATGTGTGTGCATGTATGTGCATGTGTGTGATCATGTGTGTGTGCATGTGTGCATGTGTGTGCATGTGTGTGTGTGTGCATGTGTGTGCATGTATGTGCATGTGTGTGTATGTGTGTGTGCATGTGTGTGTGCATGTGTGTGCATGTGTGTGCATGTGTTTGCATGTGTGTGCATGTGTGTGCATGTGTGTGTGCATGTGTGTGCATGTGTGTGCATTAGTGTGCATGTGTGTGTGCATGTTTGTGCATGTGTGAGCATGTGTGTGCATGTGTGTGCATGTGTGTGCATTAGTGTGCATGTGTGTGTGCATGTTTGTGCATGTGTGTGTGCATCTGTGTGCGTGTGTGTGCATGTGTGTGCATGTGTGTGCATGTGTGTGCATGTGTGTGCATGTGTGTGTGCATGTGTGTGCATGTGTGTGTGCATGTGTGTGCATGTGTGTGCATGTGTGTGTGCATGTGTGTGCATGTGTGTGCATGTATGTGTGCACGATTGTGCATGTTTGTGCAAGTGTGTGCATCTGTGTGCATGTGTGTGCATGTGTGTGTGCATGTGTGTGTGCATGTGTGTGCATGTGTGTGTGTGCATGTGTATGTTCATGTGTGTGTTCATGTGTGTGTTCATGTGTGTGTGAATGTGTGTGCATGTGTGTGCATGTGTGTGCATGTGTGTGCATGTGTGTGCATGTGTGTTCATGTGTGTGCATGTGTGTGCATGTGTGTGCATGCGTGTGTGCATGTGTGTGCATGTGTGTGCATGTGTGTGCATGTGTGTGCATGTGTCTGCATGTGTTGCGTGTGTGTGCACGTGTGTGAGTGTATTTGTGTGCAAGTGTGTGCATGTGTGTGTATGTGTGTGCATGTGTGTGCATGTGTGTGCATGTGTGTGCATGTGTGTGAATGTGTGTGCATGTGTGTGCATGTGTGTGTTCATGTTTGTGTGCATGTGTGTGCATGTGTTTGCATGTGTGTGCATGTGTGTGCATGTGTGTGTGCATGTGTGTGCATGTGTGTGCATGTGTGTGCATTAGTGTGCATGTGTGTGTGCATGTTTGTGCATGTGTGAGCATGTGTGTGCATGTGTGTGCATGTGTGTGCATTAGTGTGCATGTGTGTGTGCATGTTTGTGCATGTGTGAGCATGTGTGTGCATGTGTGTGCATGTGTGTGCATGTGTGTGCAAGTGCGTGCGTGTGTGTGCATCTGTGTGCATGTGTGTGCATGTGTGTGCATGTGTGTGCATGTGTGTGTGCATGTGTGTGTGCATGTGTGTGCATGTGTGTGCATGTGTGTGCATGTGTGTGATCATGTGTGTGTGCATGTGTGCATGTGTGTGCATGTGTGTGTGCATGTGTGTGCATGTATGTGCATGTGTGTGTGTATGTGTGTGTGCATGTGTGTGTGCATGTGTGTGCATGTGTGTGCGTGTGTGTGTTTATCTGTGTGCGTGTGTGTGCATGTGTGTGCATGTGTGTGCATGTGTGTGTGCATGTGTGTGCATGTGTGTGTGCATGTGTGTGCATGTGTGTGTGCATGTGTGTGCATGTGTGCGCATGTGTGTGCATGTTTGTGCATGTGTGTGCATGTGTGTGCATGTGTGTGCATGTGTGTGATCATGTGTGTGCATGTGTGCATGTGTGTGCATGTGTGTGCATGTGTGTGCATGTGTGTGCATGTGTGTGCATGTGTGTGCATGTATGTGCATGTGTGTGATCATGTGTGTGTGCATGTGTGCATGTGTGTGCATGTGTGTGTGTGCATGTGTGTGCATGTATGTGCATGTGTGTGTAAGTGTGTGTGCATGTGTGTGTGCATGTGTGTGCATGTGTGTGCATGTGTTTGCATGTGTGTGCATGTGTGTGCATGTGTGTGTGCATGTGTGTGCATGTGTGTGCATTAGTGTGCATGTGTGTGTGCATGTTTGTGCATGTGTGAGCATGTGTGTGCATGTGTGTGCATGTGTGTGCATTAGTGTGCATGTGTGTGTGCATGTTTGTGCATGTGTGTGTGCATCTGTGTGCGTGTGTGTGCATGTGTGTGCATGTGTGTGCATGTGTGTGCATGTGTGTGCATGTGTGTGTGCATGTGTGTGCATGTGTGTGTGCATGTGTGTGCATGTGTGTGTGCATGTGTGTGCATGTGTGCGCATGTGTGTGCATGTTTGTGCATGTGTGTGCATGTGTGTGCAAGTGTGTGCATGTGTGTGATCATGTGTGTGCATGTGTGCATGTGTGTGCATGTGTGTGCATGAGTGTGCATGTGTGTGCATGTGTGTGCATGTATGTGCATGTGTGTGTGCATGTGTATGTGCATGTGTGAGCATGTGTGTGTGCATGTGTGTGTGCATGTGTGTGTGCATGTGTGTGTGTGCATTTGTGTGTTCATGTGTGTGTTCATGTGTGTGCATGTGTGTGCATTAGTGTGCATGTGTGTGTGCATGTTTGTGCATGTGTGAGCATGTGTGTGCATTAGTGTGCATGTGTGTGTGCATGTTTGTGCATGTGTGAGCATGTGTGTGCATGCGTGTACATGTGTGTGCATGTGTGTGCATTAGTGTGCATGTGTGTGTGCATGTTTGTGCTGTGTGAGCATGTGTGTGCATGTGTGTGCATGTGTGTGCATGTGTGTGCATGTGTGTGCAAGTGCGTGCGTATGTGTGTGCATCTGTGTGCATGTGTGTGCATGTGTGTGCATGTGTGTGCATGTGTGTGCATGTGTGTGCATGTGTTGCATGTGTGTGCACGTGTGTGAGTGTATTTGTGTGCAAGTGTGTGCATGTGTGTGCATGTGTGTGCATGTGTGTGCATGTGTGTGCATGTGTGTGCATGTGTGTGTGCATGTGCGTGCATGTGTGTGCATGTGTGTGCATGTGTGTGCATGTGTGTGCATGTGTGTGTGCATGTGTGTGCATGTGTGTGCATGTATGTGTGCACGATTGTGCATGTTTGTGCATGTGTGTGCATCTGTGTGCATGTGTGTGCATGTGTGTGTGCATGTGTGTGAATGTGTGTGCATGTGTGTGCATGTGTGTGTGCATGTTTGTGTGCATGTGTGTGCATGTGTTCGCATGTGTGTGCATGTGTGTGCATGTGTGTGTGCATGTGTGTGCATGTGTGTGCATTAGTGTGCATGTGTGTGTGCATGTGTGTGCATGTGTGTGCATGTGTGTGCATGTGTGTGCATGTGTGTGCATGTGTTGCATGTGTGTGCACGTGTGTGAGTGTATTTGTGTGCAAGTGTGTGCATGTGTGTGCATGTGTGTGCATGTGTGTGCATGTGTGTGCATGTGTGTGTGCATGTGCGTGCATGTGTGTGCATGTGTGTGCATGTGTGTGCATGTGTGTGTGCATGTGTGTGCATGTGTGTGCATGTATGTGTGCACGATTGTGCATGTTTGTGCATGTGTGTGCATCTGTGTGCATGTGTGTGCATGTGTGTGTGCATGTGTGTGTGCATGTGTGTGCATGTGTGTGTGTGCATGTGTGTGTTCATGTGTGTGTTCATGTGTGTGTTCATGTGTGTGTTCATGTGTGTGTGAATGTGTGTGCATGTGTGTGCATGTGTGTGCATGTGTGTGCATGTGTGTGCATGTGTGTTCATGTGTGTGCATGTGTGTGCATGTGTGTGCATGCGTGTGTGCATGTGTGTGCATGTGTGTGCATGTGTGTGCATGTGTGTGCATGTGTCTGCATGTGTTGCGTGTGTGTGCACGTGTGTGAGTGTATTTGTGTGCAAGTGTGTGCATGTGTGTGTATGTGTGTGCATGTGTGTGCATGTGTGTGCATGTGTGTGTGCATGTGTGTGAATGTGTGTGCATGTGTGTGCATGTGTGTGTTCATGTTTGTGTGCATGTGTGTGCATGTGTTTGCATGTGTGTGCATGTGTGTGCATGTGTGTGCATGCGTGTGTGCATGTGTGTGCATGTGTGTGCATGTGTGTGCATGTGTGTGCATGTGTCTGCATGTGTTGCGTGTGTGTGCACGTGTGTGAGTGTATTTGTGTGCAAGTGTGTGCATGTGTGTGTATGTGTGTGCATGTGTGTGCATGTGTGTGCATGTGTGTGCATGTGTGTGAATGTGTGTGCATGTGTGTGCATGTGTGTGTTCATGTTTGTGTGCATGTGTGTGCATGTGTTTGCATGTGTGTGCATGTGTGTGCATGTGTGTGTGCATGTGTGTGCATGTGTGTGCATGTGTGTGCATTAGTGTGCATGTGTGTGTGCATGTTTGTGCATGTGTGAGCATGTGTGTGCATGTGTGTGCATGTGTGTGCATTAGTGTGCATGTGTGTGTGCATGTTTGTGCATGTGTGAGCATGTGTGTGCATGTGTGTGCATGTGTGTGCATGTGTGTGCAAGTGCGTGCGTGTGTGTGCATCTGTGTGCATGTGTGTGCATGTGTGTGCATGTGTGTGCATGTGTGTGCATGTGTGTGTGCATGTGTGTGTGCATGTGTGTGCATGTGTGTGCATGTGTGTGCATGTGTGTGATCATGTGTGTGTGCATGTGTGCATGTGTGTGCATGTGTGTGTGCATGTGTGTGCATGTATGTGCATGTGTGTGTGTATGTGTGTGTGCATGTGTGTGTGCATGTGTGTGCATGTGTGTGCGTGTGTGTGTTTATCTGTGTGCGTGTGTGTGCATGTGTGTGCATGTGTGTGCATGTGTGTGTGCATGTGTGTGCATGTGTGTGTGCATGTGTGTGCATGTGTGTGTGCATGTGTGTGCATGTGTGCGCATGTGTGTGCATGTTTGTGCATGTGTGTGCATGTGTGTGCATGTGTGTGCATGTGTGTGATCATGTGTGTGCATGTGTGCATGTGTGTGCATGTGTGTGCATGTGTGTGCATGTGTGTGCATGTGTGTGCATGTGTGTGCATGTATGTGCATGTGTGTGATCATGTGTGTGTGCATGTGTGCATGTGTGTGCATGTGTGTGTGTGCATGTGTGTGCATGTATGTGCATGTGTGTGTAAGTGTGTGTGCATGTGTGTGTGCATGTGTGTGCATGTGTGTGCATGTGTTTGCATGTGTGTGCATGTGTGTGCATGTGTGTGTGCATGTGTGTGCATGTGTGTGCATTAGTGTGCATGTGTGTGTGCATGTTTGTGCATGTGTGAGCATGTGTGTGCATGTGTGTGCATGTGTGCGCATGTGTGTGCATGTTTGTGCATGTGTGTGCATGTGTGTGCATGTGTGTGCATGTGTGTGATCATGTGTGTGCATGTGTGCATGTGTGTGCATGTGTGTGCATGTGTGTGCATGTGTGTGCATGTGTGTGCATGTGTGTGCATGTATGTGCATGTGTGTGATCATGTGTGTGTGCATGTGTGCATGTGTGTGCATGTGTGTGTGTGCATGTGTGTGCATGTATGTGCATGTGTGTGTAAGTGTGTGTGCATGTGTGTGTGCATGTGTGTGCATGTGTGTGCATGTGTTTGCATGTGTGTGCATGTGTGTGCATGTGTGTGTGCATGTGTGTGCATGTGTGTGCATTAGTGTGCATGTGTGTGTGCATGTGTGTGCATGTGTGTGCATGTGTTTGCATGTGTGTGCATGTGTGTGCATGTGTGTGTGCATGTGTGTGCATGTGTGTGCATTAGTGTGCATGTGTGTGTGCATGTTTGTGCATGTGTGAGCATGTGTGTGCATGTGTGTGCATGTGTGCGCATGTGTGTGCATGTTTGTGCATGTGTGTGCATGTGTGTGCATGTGTGTGCATGTGTGTGATCATGTGTGTGCATGTGTGCATGTGTGTGCATGTGTGTGCATGTGTGTGCATGTGTGTGCATGTGTGTGCATGTGTGTGCATGTATGTGCATGTGTGTGATCATGTGTGTGTGCATGTGTGCATGTGTGTGCATGTGTGTGTGTGCATGTGTGTGCATGTATGTGCATGTGTGTGTAAGTGTGTGTGCATGTGTGTGTGCATGTGTGTGCATGTGTGTGCATGTGTTTGCATGTGTGTGCATGTGTGTGCATGTGTGTGTGCATGTGTGTGCATGTGTGTGCATTAGTGTGCATGTGTGTGTGCATGTTTGTGCATGTGTGAGCATGTGTGTGCATGTGTGTGCATGTGTGTGCATTAGTGTGCATGTGTGTGTGCATGTTTGTGCATGTGTGTGTGCATCTGTGTGCGTGTGTGTGCATGTGTGTGCATGTGTGTGCATGTGTGTGCATGTGTGTGCATGTGTGTGTGCATGTGTGTGCATGTGTGTGTGCATGTGTGTGCATGTGTGTGTGCATGTGTGTGCATGTGTGCGCATGTGTGTGCATGTTTGTGCATGTGTGTGCATGTGTGTGCAAGTGTGTGCATGTGTGTGATCATGTGTGTGCATGTGTGCATGTGTGTGCATGTGTGTGCATGAGTGTGCATGTGTGTGCATGTGTGTGCATGTATGTGCATGTGTGTGTGCATGTGTATGTGCATGTGTGAGCATGTGTGTGTGCATGTGTGTGTGCATGTGTGTGTGCATGTGTGTGTGTGCATTTGTGTGTTCATGTGTGTGTTCATGTGTGTGCATGTGTGTGCATTAGTGTGCATGTGTGTGTGCATGTTTGTGCATGTGTGAGCATGTGTGTGCATTAGTGTGCATGTGTGTGTGCATGTTTGTGCATGTGTGAGCATGTGTGTGCATGCGTGTACATGTGTGTGCATGTGTGTGCATTAGTGTGCATGTGTGTGTGCATGTTTGTGCTGTGTGAGCATGTGTGTGCATGTGTGTGCATGTGTGTGCATGTGTGTGCATGTGTGTGCAAGTGCGTGCGTATGTGTGTGCATCTGTGTGCATGTGTGTGCATGTGTGTGCATGTGTGTGCATGTGTGTGCATGTGTGTGCATGTGTTGCATGTGTGTGCACGTGTGTGAGTGTATTTGTGTGCAAGTGTGTGCATGTGTGTGCATGTGTGTGCATGTGTGTGCATGTGTGTGCATGTGTGTGCATGTGTGTGTGCATGTGCGTGCATGTGTGTGCATGTGTGTGCATGTGTGTGCATGTGTGTGCATGTGTGTGTGCATGTGTGTGCATGTGTGTGCATGTATGTGTGCACGATTGTGCATGTTTGTGCATGTGTGTGCATCTGTGTGCATGTGTGTGCATGTGTGTGTGCATGTGTGTGAATGTGTGTGCATGTGTGTGCATGTGTGTGTGCATGTTTGTGTGCATGTGTGTGCATGTGTTCGCATGTGTGTGCATGTGTGTGCATGTGTGTGTGCATGTGTGTGCATGTGTGTGCATTAGTGTGCATGTGTGTGTGCATGTGTGTGCATGTGTGTGCATGTGTGTGCATGTGTGTGCATGTGTGTGCATGTGTTGCATGTGTGTGCACGTGTGTGAGTGTATTTGTGTGCAAGTGTGTGCATGTGTGTGCATGTGTGTGCATGTGTGTGCATGTGTGTGCATGTGTGTGTGCATGTGCGTGCATGTGTGTGCATGTGTGTGCATGTGTGTGCATGTGTGTGTGCATGTGTGTGCATGTGTGTGCATGTATGTGTGCACGATTGTGCATGTTTGTGCATGTGTGTGCATCTGTGTGCATGTGTGTGCATGTGTGTGTGCATGTGTGTGTGCATGTGTGTGCATGTGTGTGTGTGCATGTGTGTGTTCATGTGTGTGTTCATGTGTGTGTTCATGTGTGTGTTCATGTGTGTGTGAATGTGTGTGCATGTGTGTGCATGTGTGTGCATGTGTGTGCATGTGTGTGCATGTGTGTTCATGTGTGTGCATGTGTGTGCATGTGTGTGCATGCGTGTGTGCATGTGTGTGCATGTGTGTGCATGTGTGTGCATGTGTGTGCATGTGTCTGCATGTGTTGCGTGTGTGTGCACGTGTGTGAGTGTATTTGTGTGCAAGTGTGTGCATGTGTGTGTATGTGTGTGCATGTGTGTGCATGTGTGTGCATGTGTGTGTGCATGTGTGTGAATGTGTGTGCATGTGTGTGCATGTGTGTGTTCATGTTTGTGTGCATGTGTGTGCATGTGTTTGCATGTGTGTGCATGTGTGTGCATGTGTGTGTGCATGTGTGTGCATGTGTGTGCATGTGTGTGCATTAGTGTGCATGTGTGTGTGCATGTTTGTGCATGTGTGAGCATGTGTGTGCATGTGTGTGCATGTGTGTGCATTAGTGTGCATGTGTGTGTGCATGTTTGTGCATGTGTGAGCATGTGTGTGCATGTGTGTGCATGTGTGTGCATGTGTGTGCATTTGTGTGCAAGTGCGTGCGTGTGTGTGCATCTGTGTGCATGTGTGTGCATGTGTGTGCATGTGTGTGCATGTGTGTGTGCATGTGTGTGTGCATGTGTGTGCATGTGTGTGCATGTGTGTGCATGTGTGTGTGCATGTGTGTGCATGTATGTGCATGTGTGTGTGTATGTGTGTGTGCATGTGTGTGTGCATGTGTGTGCATGTGTGTGCGTGTGTGTGTTTATCTGTGTGCGTGTGTGTGCATGTGTGTGCATGTGTGTGCATGTGTGTGTGCATGTGTGTGCATGTGTGTGTGCATGTGTGTGTGCATGTGTGTGCATGTGTGCGCATGTGTGTGCATGTTTGTGCATGTGTGTGCATGTGTGTGCATGTGTGTGCATGTGTGTGATCATGTGTGTGCATGTGTGCATGTGTGTGCATGTGTGTGCATGTGTGTGCATGTGTGTGCATGTGTGTGCATGTGTGTGCATGTATGTGCATGTGTGTGATCATGTGTGTGTGCATGTGTGCATGTGTGTGCATGTGTGTGTGTGTGCATGTGTGTGCATGTATGTGCATGTGTGTGTATGTGTGTGTGCATGTGTGTGTGCATGTGTGTGCATGTGTGTGCATGTGTTTGCATGTGTGTGCATGTGTGTGCATGTGTGTGTGCATGTGTGTGCATGTGTGTGCATTAGTGTGCATGTGTGTGTGCATGTTTGTGCATGTGTGAGCATGTGTGTGCATGTGTGTGCATGTGTGTGCATTAGTGTGCATGTGTGTGTGCATGTTTGTGCATGTGTGTGTGCATCTGTGTGCGTGTGTGTGCATGTGTGTGCATGTGTGTGCATGTGTGTGCATGTGTGTGCATGTGTGTGTGCATGTGTGTGCATGTGTGTGTGCATGTGTGTGCATGTGTGTGCATGTGTGTGTGCATGTGTGTGCATGTGTGTGCATGTATGTGTGCACGATTGTGCATGTTTGTGCAAGTGTGTGCATCTGTGTGCATGTGTGTGCATGTGTGTGTGCATGTGTGTGTGCATGTGTGTGCATGTGTGTGTGTGCATGTGTATGTTCATGTGTGTGTTCATGTGTGTGTTCATGTGTGTGTGAATGTGTGTGCATGTGTGTGCATGTGTGTGCATGTGTGTGCATGTGTGTGCATGTGTGTTCATGTGTGTGCATGTGTGTGCATGTGTGTGCATGCGTGTGTGCATGTGTGTGCATGTGTGTGCATGTGTGTGCATGTGTGTGCATGTGTCTGCATGTGTTGCGTGTGTGTGCACGTGTGTGAGTGTATTTGTGTGCAAGTGTGTGCATGTGTGTGTATGTGTGTGCATGTGTGTGCATGTGTGTGCATGTGTGTGTGCATGTGTGTGAATGTGTGTGCATGTGTGTGCATGTGTGTGTTCATGTTTGTGTGCATGTGTGTGCATGTGTTTGCATGTGTGTGCATGTGTGTGCATGTGTGTGTGCATGTGTGTGCATGTGTGTGCATGTGTGTGCATTAGTGTGCATGTGTGTGTGCATGTTTGTGCATGTGTGAGCATGTGTGTGCATGTGTGTGCATGTGTGTGCATTAGTGTGCATGTGTGTGTGCATGTTTGTGCATGTGTGAGCATGTGTGTGCATGTGTGTGCATGTGTGTGCATGTGTGTGCATTTGTGTGCAAGTGCGTGCGTGTGTGTGCATCTATGTGCATGTGTGTGCATGTGTGTGCATGTGTGTGCATGTGTGTGTGCATGTGTGTGTGCATGTGTGTGCATGTGTGTGCATGTGTGTGATCATGTGTGTGTGCATGTGTGCATGTGTGTGCATGTGTGTGTGCATGTGTGTGCATGTATGTGCATGTGTGTGTGTATGTGTGTGTGCATGTGTGTGTGCATGTGTGTGCATGTGTGTGCGTGTGTGTGTTTATCTGTGTGCGTGTGTGTGCATGTGTGTGCATGTGTGTGCATGTGTGTGTGCATGTGTGTGCATGTGTGTGTGCATGTGTGTGCATGTGTGTGTGCATGTGTGTGCATGTGTGCGCATGTGTGTGCATGTTTGTGCATGTGTGTGCATGTGTGTGCATGTGTGTGCATGTGTGTGATCATGTGTGTGCATGTGTGCATGTGTGTGCATGTGTGTGCATGTGTGTGCATGTGTGTGCATGTGTGTGCATGTGTGTGCATGTATGTGCATGTGTGTGATCATGTGTGTGTGCATGTGTGCATGTGTGTGCATGTGTGTGTGTGCATGTGTGTGCATGTATGTGCATGTGTGTGTATGTGTGTGTGCATGTGTGTGTGCATGTGTGTGCATGTGTGTGCATGTGTTTGCATGTGTGTGCATGTGTGTGCATGTGTGTGTGCATGTGTGTGCATGTGTGTGCATTAGTGTGCATGTGTGTGTGCATGTTTGTGCATGTGTGAGCATGTGTGTGCATGTGTGTGCATGTGTGTGCATTAGTGTGCATGTGTGTGTGCATGTTTGTGCATGTGTGTGTGCATCTGTGTGCGTGTGTGTGCATGTGTGTGCATGTGTGTGCATGTGTGTGCATGTGTGTGCATGTGTGTGTGCATGTGTGTGCATGTGTGTGTGCATGTGTGTGCATGTGTGTGTGCATGTGTGTGCATGTGTGCGCATGTGTGTGCATGTTTGTGCATGTGTGTGCATGTGTGTGCAAGTGTGTGCATGTGTGTGATCATGTGTGTGCATGTGTGCATGTGTGTGCATGTGTGTGCATGAGTGTGCATGTGTGTGCATGTGTGTGCATGTATGTGCATGTGTGTGTGCATGTGTATGTGCATGTGTGAGCATGTGTGTGTGCATGTGTATGTGCATGTGTGAGCATGTGTGTGTGCATGTGTGTGCATGTGTGTGTGCATGTGTGTGCATGTGTGTGCATGTGTGTGCATGTGTGTACATGTGTGTGCATGTGTGTGCATGTGTGTGTGTGCATGTGTGTGCATGTGTGTGCATGTGTGTGCATGTGTGTGTGTGTGCATGTGTGTTCATGTGTGTGCATGTGTGTGCATGTGTGTGTATGTGTGTGTGTGCATGTGTGTGCATGTGTGTGCATGTGTGTGTGCATGTGTGTGCATGTGTGTGCATGTGTGTGCATGTGTGTGCATGTGTGTGCATGTGTGTGCATGTGTGTGCATGTGTATGTATGTGTGTGTGCATGTGTGTGCATGTGTGTGTGTGCATGTGTGTGCATGTGTGTGCATGTGTGTGCATGTGTGTGCATGTGTGTGCATGTGCGTGTGCATGTGTGTGTGCATGTGTGTGTGCATGTGTGTGTGTGCATTTGTGTGTTCATGTGTGTGTTCATGTGTGTGTTCATGTGTGTGCATGTGTGTGCATTAGTCTGCATGTGTGTGTGCATGTTTGTGCATGTGTGAGCATGTGTGTGCATTAGTGTGCATGTGTGTGTGCATGTTTGTGCATGTGTGAGCATGTGTGTGCATGCGTGTGCATGTGTGTGCATGTGTGTGCATTAGTGTGCATGTGTGTGTGCATGTTTGTGCTGTGTGAGCATGTGTGTGCATGTGTGTGCATGTGTGTGCATGTGTGTGCAAGTGCGTGCGTATGTGTGTGCATCTGTGTGCATGTGTGTGCATGTGTGTGCATGTGTGTGCATGTGTGTGCATGTGTGTGCATGTGTTGCATGTGTGTGCACGTGTGTGAGTGTATTTGTGTGCAAGTGTGTGCATGTGTGTGCATGTGCGTGCATGTGTGTGCATGTGTGTGCATGTGTGTGTGCATGTGCGTGCATGTGTGTGCATGTGTGTGCATGTGTGTGCATGTGTGTGCATGTGTGTGTGCATGTGTGTGCATGTGTGTGCATGTATGTGTGCACGATTGTGCATGTTTGTGCATGTGTGTGCATCTGTGTGCATGTGTGTGCATGTGTGTGTGCATGTGTGTGAATGTGTGTGCATGTGTGTGCATGTGTGTGTGCATGTTTGTGTGCATGTGTGTGCATGTGTTCGCATGTGTGTGCATGTGTGTGCATGTGTGTGTGCATGTGTGTGCATGTGTGTGCAATAGTGTGCATGTGTGTGTGCATGTGTGTGCATGTGTGTGCATGTGTGTGCATGTGTGTGCATGTGTGTGCATGTGTTGCATGTGTGTGCACGTGTGTGAGTGTATTTGTGTGCAAGTGTGTGCATGTGTGTGCATGTGTGTGCATGTGTGTGCATGTGTGTGCATGTGTGTGTGCATGTGCGTGCATGTGTGTGCATGTGTGTGCATGTGTGTGCATGTGTGTGCATGTATGTGTGCACGATTGTGCATGTTTGTGCATGTGTGTGCATCTGTGTGCATGTGTGTGCATGTGTGTGTGCATGTGTGTGAATGTGTGTGCATGTGTGTGCATGTGTGTGTTCATGTTTGTGTGCATGTGTGTGCATGTGTTTGCATGTGTGTGCATGTGTGTGCATGTGTGTGTGCATGTGTGTGCATGTGTGTGCATTAGTGTGCATGTGTGTGTGCATGTGTGTGCATGTGTGTGCATTAGTGTGCATGTGTGTGTGCATGTTTGTGCATGTGTGAGCATGTGTGTGCATGTGTGTGCATGTGTGAGCATTAGTGTGCATGTGTGTGTGCATGTTTGTGCATGTGTGAGCATGTGTGTGCATGTGTGTGCATGTGTGTGCATTTGTGTGCGAGTGCGTGCGTGTGTGTGCATCTGTGTGCATGTGTGTGCATGTGTGTGCATGTGTGTGCATGTGTGTGTGCATGTGTGTGTGCATGTGTGTGCATGTGTGTGCATGTGTGTGCATGTGTGTGATCATGTGTGTGTGCATGTGTGCATGTGTGTGCATGTGTGTGTGTGCATGTGTGTGCATGTATGTGCATGTGTGTGTGTGTGCATGTGTGTGTGCATGTGTGTGCATGTGTGTGGGTGTGTGTGTTTATCTGTGTGCGTGTGTTTGCATGTGTGTGCATGTGTGTGCATGTGTGTGTGTGCATGTGTGTGCATGTATGTGCATGTGTGTGTATGTGTGTGTGCATGTGTGTGTGCATGTGTGTGCATGTGTTTGCATGTGTGTGCATGTGTGTGCATGTGTGTGTGCATGTGTGTGCATGTGTGTGCATTAGTGTACATGTGTGTGTGCATGTTTGTGCATGTGTGAGCATGTGTGTGCATGTGTGTGCATGTGTGTGCTTTAGTGTGCATGTGTGTGTGCATGTTTGTGCATGTTTGTGTGCATCTGTGTGCGTGTGTGTGCATGTGTGTGCATGTGTGTGCATGTGTGTGCATGTGTGTGCATGTGTGTGTGCATGTGTGTGCATGTGTGTGTGCATGTGTGTGCATGTGTGTGTGCATGTGTGTGCATGTGTGCGCATGTGTGTGCATGTTTGTGCATGTGTGTGCATGTGTGTGCAAGTGTGTGCATGTGTGTGATCATGTGTGTGCATGTGTGCATGTGTGTGCATGTGTGTGCATGAGTGTGCATGTGTGTGCATGTGTGTGCAGGTATGTGCATGTGTGTGTGCATGTGTATGTGCATGTGTGAGCATGTGTGTGTGCATGTTTGTGCTGTGTGAGCATGTGTGTGCATGTGTGTGCATGTGTGTACATGTGTGTGCAAGTGCGTGCGTATGTGTGTGCATCTGTGTGCATGGTGTGTGCATGTGTGTGCATGTGTGTGCATGTGTGTGCATGTGTGTGCATGTGTTGCATGTGTGTGCACGTGTGTGAGTGTATTTGTGTGCAAGTGTGTGCATGTGTGTGCATGTGTGTGCATGTGTGTGCATGTGTGTGTGCATGTGCGTGCATGTGTGTGCATGTGTGTGCATGTGTGTGCATGTGTGTGCATGTGTGTGCATGTGTGTGTGCATGTGTATGCATGTGTGTGCATGTATGTGTGCACGATTGTGCATGTTTGTGCATGTGTGTGCATCTCTGTGCATGTGTGTGCATGTGTGTGTGCATGTGTGTGAATGTGTGTGCATGTGTGTGCATGTGTGTGTTCATGTTTGTGTGCATGTGTGTGCATGTGTTTGCATGTGTGTGCATGTGTGTGCATGTGTGTGTGCATGTGTGTGCATGTGTGTGCATTAGTGTGCATGTGTGTGTGCA
>CAUJCB010000692.1:375000-380000 GCA_963082715.1 Harpalus rubripes
GCATGTGTGTGTGCATGTGTGTGCATGTGTGCGCATGTGTGTGCATGTTTGTGCATGTGTGTGCATGTGTGTGCATGTGTGTGCATGTGTGTGCATGTGTGTGTATGTGTGTGTGTGCATGTGTGTGCATGTGTGTGCATGTGTGTGTGCATGTGTGTGCATGTGTGTGCATGTGTGTGCATGTGTGTGCATGTGTGTGCATGTGTATGTATGTGTGTGTGCATGTGTGTGCATGTGTGTGTGTGCATGTGTGTGCATGTGTGTGCATGTGTGTGCATGTGTGTGCATGTGTGTGCATGTGCGTGTGCATGTGTGTGTGCATGTGTGTGTGCATGTGTGTGCATGTGTGTGTGTGCATTTGTGTGTTCATGTGTGTGTTCATGTGTGTGTTCATGTGTGTGTGAATGTGTGTGCATGTGTGTGCATGTGTGTGCATGTGTGTGCATGTGTGTGCATGTGTGTGCATGTGTGTGCATGTGTGTGCATGTGTGTGCATGTGTGTGCATGCGTGTGTGCATGTGTGTGCATGCGTGTGCATGTGTGTGCATGTGTGTGCATGTGTGTGCATGTGTTGCATGTGTGTGCACGTGTGTGTGTGTATTTGTGTGCAAGTGTGTGCATGTGTGTGCATGTGTGTGCATGTGTGTGCATGTGTGTGCATGTTTGTGTGCATGTGCGTGCATGTGTGTGCATGTGTGTGCATGTGCGTGCATGTGTGTGCATGTGTGTGCATGTGTGTGTGCATGTGTGTGCATGTGTGTGCATGTGTGTGCATGTGTGTGTGCACGTTTGTGCATGTTTGTGCATGTGTGTGCATCTGTGTGCATGTGTGTGTGCATGTGTGTGAATGTGTGTGCATGTGTGTGCATGTGTGTGTGCATGTTTGTGTGCATGTGTGTGCATGTGTTTGCATGTGTGTGCATGTGTGTGCATGTGTGTGTGCATGTGTGTGCATGTGTGTGCATTAGTGTGCATGTGTCTGTGCATGTTTGTGCATGTGTGAGCATGTGTGTGCATGTGTGTGCATGTGTGTGCATGTGTGTGCATTAGTGTGCATGTGTGTGTGCATGTTTGTGCTGTGTGAGCATGTGTGTGCATGTGTGTGCATGTGTGTGCATGTGTGTGCAAGTGCGTGCGTATGTGTGTGCATCTGTGTGCATGTGTGTGCATGTGTGTGCATGTGTGTGCATGTGTGTGCATGTGTTGCATGTGTGTGCACGTGTGTGAGTGTATTTGTGTGCAAGTGTGTGCATGTGTGTGCATGTGTGTGCATGTGTGTGCATGTGTGTGCATGTGTGTGCATGTGTGTGTGCATGTGCGTGCATGTGTGTGCATGTGTGTGCATGTGTGTGCATGTGTGTGCATGTGTGTGTATGTGTGTGTGTGCATGTGTGTGCATGTGTGTGCATGTGTGTGTGCATGTGTGTGCATGTGTGTGCATGTGTGTGCATGTGTGTGCATGTGTGTGCATGTGTATGTATGTGTGTGTGCATGTGTGTGCATGTGTGTGTGTGCATGTGTGTGCATGTGTGTGCATGTGTGTGCATGTGTGTGCATGTGTGTGCATGTGCGTGTGCATGTGTGTGTGCATGTGTGTGTGCATGTGTGTGCATGTGTGTGTGTGCATTTGTGTGTTCATGTGTGTGTTCATGTGTGTGTTCATGTGTGTGTGAATGTGTGTGCATGTGTGTGCATGTGTGTGCATGTGTGTGCATGTGTGTGCATGTGTGTGCATGTGTGTGCATGTGTGTGCATGTGTGTGCATGTGTGTGCATGCGTGTGTGCATGTGTGTGCATGCGTGTGCATGTGTGTGCATGTGTGTGCATGTGTGTGCATGTGTTGCATGTGTGTGCACGTGTGTGTGTGTATTTGTGTGCAAGTGTGTGCATGTGTGTGCATGTGTGTGCATGTGTGTGCATGTGTGTGCATGTTTGTGTGCATGTGCGTGCATGTGTGTGCATGTGTGTGCATGTGTGTGCATGTGTGTGCATGTGTGTGCATGTGTGTGTGCATGTGTGTGCATGTGTGTGCATGTGTGTGCATGTGTGTGTGCACGTTTGTGCATGTTTGTGCATGTGTGTGCATCTGTGTGCATGTGTGTGTGCATGTGTGTGAATGTGTGTGCATGTGTGTGCATGTGTGTGTGCATGTTTGTGTGCATGTGTGTGCATGTGTTTGCATGTGTGTGCATGTGTGTGCATGTGTGTGTGCATGTGTGTGCATGTGTGTGCATTAGTGTGCATGTGTCTGTGCATGTTTGTGCATGTGTGAGCATGTGTGTGCATGTGTGTGCATGTGTGTGCATGTGTGTGCATTAGTGTGCATGTGTGTGTGCATGTTTGTGCTGTGTGAGCATGTGTGTGCATGTGTGTGCATGTGTGTGCATGTGTGTGCAAGTGCGTGCGTATGTGTGTGCATCTGTGTGCATGTGTGTGCATGTGTGTGCATGTGTGTGCATGTGTGTGCATGTGTTGCATGTGTGTGCACGTGTGTGAGTGTATTTGTGTGCAAGTGTGTGCATGTGTGTGCATGTGTGTGCATGTGTGTGCATGTGTGTGCATGTGTGTGCATGTGTGTGTGCATGTGCGTGCATGTGTGTGCATGTGTGTGCATGTGTGTGCATGTGTGTGCATGTGTGTGTGCATGTGTGTGCATGTGTGTGCATGTATGTGTGCACGATTGTGCATGTTTGTGCATGTGTGTGCATCTGTGTGCATGTGTGTGCATGTGTGTGTGCATGTGTGTGAATGTGTGTGCATGTGTGTGCATGTGTGTGTTCATGTTTGTGTGCATGTGTGTGCATGTGTTTGCATGTGTGTGCATGTGTGTGCATGTGTGTGTGTGCATGTGTGTGCATGTGTGTGCATTAGTGTGCATGTGTGTGTGCATGTGTGTGCATGTGTGTGCATTAGTGTGCATGTGTGTGTGCATGTTTGTGCATGTGTGAGCATGTGTGTGCATGTGTGTGCATGTGTGAGCATTAGTGTGCATGTGTGTGTGCATGTTTGTGCATGTGTGAGCATGTGTGTGCATGTGTGTGCATGTGTGTGCATGTGTGTGCATTTGTGTGCAAGTGCGTGCGTGTGTGTGCATCTGTGTGCATGTGTGTGCATGTGTGTGCATGTGTGTGCATGTGTGTGTGCATGTGTGTGTGCATGTGTGTGCATGTGTGTGCATGTGTGTGCATGTGTGTGCATGTGTGTGATCATGTGTGTGTGCATGTGTGCATGTGTGTGCATGTGTGTGCATGTATGTGCATGTGTGTGATCATGTGTGTGCATGTGTGCATGTGTGTGCATGTGTGTGCATGTGTGTGCATGTGTGTGCATGTGTGTGATCATGTGTGTGCATGTGTGCATGTGTGTGCATGTGTGTGCATGTGTGTGCATGTGTGTGCATGTGTGTGCATATATGTGCATGTGTGTGTGCATGTGTATGTGCATGTGTGAGCATGTGTGTGTGCATGTGTGTGCATGTGTGTGTGCATGTATGTGCATGTGTGTGTGCATGTGTGTGCATGTATGTGCATGTGTGTGTGTGCATGTGTGTGTGCATGTGTGTGCATGTGTGTGCGTGTGTGTGTTTATCTGTGTGCGTGTGTGTGCATGTGTGTGCATGTGTGTGTGCATGTGTGTGCATGTGTGTGTGCATGTGTGTGCATGTGTGTGCATGTGTGCGCATGTGTGTGTATGTTTGTGCATGTGTGTGCATGTGTGTGCATGTGTGTGCATGTGTGTGATCATGTGTGTGCATGTGTGCATGTGTGTGCATGTGTGTGCATGTGTGTGCATGTGTGTGCATGTATGTGCATGTGTGTGATCATGTGTGTGTGCATGTGTGCATGTGTGTGCATGTGTGTGTGTGCATGTGTGTGCATGTATGTGCATGTGTGTGTATGTGTGTGTGCATGTGTGTGTGCATGTGTGTGCATGTGTGTGCATGTGTGTGTGCATCTGTGTGCGTGTGTGTGCATGTGTGTGCATGTGTGTGCATGTGTGTGCATGTGTGTGCATGTGTGTGCATGTGTGTGTGCATGTGTGTGCATGTGTGTGTGCATGTGTGTGCATGTGTGTGTGCATGTGTGTGCATGTGTGCGCATGTGTGTGCATGTTTGTGCATGTGTGTGCATGTGTGTGCATGTGTGTGCATGTGTGTGATCATGTGTGTGCATGTGTGCATGTGTGTGCATGTGTGTGCATGTGTGTGCATGTGTGTGCATGTGTGTGCATATATGTGCATGTGTGTGTGCATGTGTATGTGCATGTGTGAGCATGTGTGTGTGCATGTGTGTGCATGTGTGTGTGCATGTATGTGCATGTGTGTGTGCATGTGTATGTGCATGTGTGAGCATGTGTGTGTGCATGTGTGTGCGTGCATGTGTGCGCATGTGTGTGCATGTGTGTGCATGTGTGTGCATGTGTGTACATGTGTGTGCATGTGTGTGCATGTGTGTGCATGTGTGTGCATGTGTGTGCATGTGTGTGCATGTGTGTGTGTGCATGTGTGTTCATGTGTTTGCATGTGTGTGCATGTGTGTGTATGTGTGTGTGTGCATGTGTGTGCATGTGTGTGCATGTGTGTGCATGTGTGTGTGCATGTGTGTGTGCATGTGTGAGCATGTGTGTGTGCATTTGTGTGTTCATGTGTGTGTTCATGTGTGTGTTCACGTGTGTGAATGTGTGTGCATGTGTGGGCATGTGTGTGCATGTGTGTGCATGTGTGTGTGCATGTTTGTGTGCATGTGTGTGCATGTGTTTGCATGTGTGTGCATGTGTGTGCATGTGTGTGTGCATGTGTGTGCATGTGTGTGCATTAGTGTGCGTGTGTGTGTGCATGTTTGTGCATGTGTGAGCATGTGTGTGCATGTGTGTGCATGTGTGTGCATGTGTGTGCATTAGTGTGCATGTGTGTGTGCATGTTTGTGCATGTGTGAGCATGTGTGTGCATGTGTGTGCATATGAGTGCATGTGTGTGCAAGTGCGTGCGTATGTGTGTGCAT
>CAUJCB010000692.1:387500-400000 GCA_963082715.1 Harpalus rubripes
CATGTGTGTGCATGTGTGTGCATGTATGTGCATGTATGTGATCATGTGTGTGTGCATGTGTGCATGTGTGCATGTGTGTGCATGTGTGTGTGTGCATGTGTGTGCATGTATGTGCATGTGTGTGTATGTGTGTGTGCATGTGTGTGCATGTGTGTGCATGTGTGTGTGCATCTGTGTGCGTGTGTGTGCATGTGTGTGCATGTGTGTGCATGTGTGTGTGCATGTGTGTGCATGTGTGTGTGCATGTGTGTGCATGTGTGTGTGCATGTGTGTGCATGTGTGCGCATGTGTGTAGATGTTTGTGCATGTGTGTGCATGTGTGTGCATGTGTGTGCATGTGTGTGATCATGTGTGTGCATGTGTGCATGTGTGTGCATGTGTGTGCATGTGTGTGCATGTGTGTGCATGTGTGTGCATGTATGTGCATGTGTGTGTGCATGTGTATGTGCATGTGTGAGCATGTGTGTTTGCATGTGTGTGCATGTGTGTGTGCATGTGTGTGCATGTGTGTGCATGTGTGTGCATGTATGTGCATGTATGTGCATGTGTGTGTGCATGTGTATGTGCATGTGTGAGCATGTGTGTGTGCATGTGTGTGCATGTGTGTGTGCATGTGTGTGCATGTGTGTGCATGTGTGTGCATGTGTGTGCATGTGTGTACATGTGTGTGCATGTGTGTGCATGTGTGTGCATGTGTGTGCATGTGTGTGCATGTGTGTGCATGTGTGTGTGTGCATGTGTGTTCATGTGTGTGCATGTGTGTGCATGTGTGTGTATGTGTGTGTGTGCATGTGTGTGCATGTATGTGCATGTGTGTGCATGTGTGTGTGCATGTGTGTGCATGTGTGTGCATGTGTGTGCATGTGTGTGCATGTGTGTGCATGTGTATGTATGTGTGTGTGCATGTGTGTGCATGTGTGTGTGTGCATGTGTGTGCATGTGTGTGCATGTGTGTGCATGTGTGTGCATGTGTGTGCATGTGTGTGTGCATGTGTGTGTGCATGTGTGTGCATGTGTGTGTGTGCATTTGTGTGTTCATGTGTGTTCATGTGTGTGTGAATGTGTGTGCATGTGTGTGCATGTGTGTGCATGTGTGTGCATGTGTGTGCATGTGTGTGCATGTGTGTGCATGTGTATGCATGTGTGTGCATGTGTGTGCATGCGTGTGTGCATGTGTGTGCATGCGTGTGCATGTGTGTGCATGTGTGTGCATGTGTGTGCATGTGTTGCATGTGTGTGCACGTGTGTGTGTGTATTTGTGTGCAAGTGTGTGCATGTGTGTGCATGTGTGTGCATGTGTGTGCATGTGTGTGCATGTGTGTGTGCATGTACGTGCATGTGTGTGCATGTGTGTGCATGTGTGTGCATGTGTGTGCATGTGTGTGCATGTGTGTGTGTGCATGTGTGTGCATGTGTGTGCATGTGTGTGTGCACGTTTGTGCATGTTTGTGCATGTGTGTGCATCTGTGTGCATGTGCGTGCATCTGTTTGCATGTGTGTGCATGTGTGTGCATGTGTGTGTGCATGTGTGTGCATTAGTGTGCATGTGTGTGTGCATGTTTGTGCATGTGTGAGCATGTGTGTGCATGTGTGTGCATGTGTGTGCATGTGTGTGCATTAGTGTGCATGTGTGTGTGCATGTTTGTGCATGTGTGAGCATGTGCGTGCATGTGTGTGCATGTGTGTGCATGTGTGTGCAAGTGCGTGCGTATGTGTGTGCATCTGTGTGCATGTGTGTGCAGGTGTGTGCATGTGTGTGCATGTGTGTGCATGTGTGTGCATGTGTGTGTGCATGTGTGTGTGCATGTGTGTGCATGTGTGTGCATGTGTGTGCATGTGTGTGCATGTGTGTGTGCATCTGTGTGCGTGTGTGTGCATGTGTGTGCATGTGTGTGCATGTGTGTGCATGTGTGTGCATGTGTGTGCATGTGTGTGCATGTGTGTGTATGTGTGTGCGCACGAGTGTGTGCATGTGTGTGCATGTGTGTGCATGTGTGTGCATGTGTATGCATGTGTGTGCATGTGTGTGCATGTGTGTGCATGTGTGTGTGCATGTGTGTGCATGTGTTGCATGTGTGTGCACGTGTGTGTGTATTTGTGTGCAGGTGTGTGCATGTGTGTGCATGTGTTTGCATGTGTGAGTGCATGTGTGTGCATGTGTGTCCATGTGTGTGCGTGTGTGTGTTCATGTGTGTGTGCATGTGTGCATGTGTGTGCATGTGTGTGCATGTGTGTGCATGTGTGTGCATGTGTGTGCATGTGTGTGCATGTGTGCTTGTGTGTGCATGTGTGTGCATGTGTGTGTGCATGTGTGTTCATGTGTGTGCATGTGTGTGCATGTGTGTGTATGTGTGTGTGCATGTGTGTGCATGTGTGTGCATATGTGTGCATGTGTGTGCATGTGTATGTGCATGTGTGCGTGCATGTGTGTGTGCATGTGTGTGTGCATGTGTGTGCATGTTTGTGCATGTGTGTGGGCATGTGTGTGCATGTATGTGCATGTGTGTGTGCATGTGTGTGTGCATGTTTGTGTGCATGCGTGTGCATGTGTGTGTGCATGTGTGTGCATGTGTGTGTGCATGTGTGTGTGCATGTGTGTGCATGTGTGTGCATGCGTGTGTGCAGGTGTGTGCATGTGTGTGCATGTGTGTGCATGTGTGCGCATGTGTGTGCATGCGTGTGTGCAGGTGTGTGCCTGTGTGTGCATGTGTGTGCATGTGTGCGCATGTGTGTGCATGTGTGTGCATGTGTGTGTGCATGTGTGTGCATGTGTGTGCATGTGTTGCGTGTGTGTGCATGTGTGTGCATGTGTGTGCATGTGTGTGCATGTGTGTGTTCATGTGTGTGTGCATGTGTGTGTGTGCATGTATTTGCATGTGTGTGCATGTGTGTGTTCATGTGTGTGTGCATGTGTGTGTGCATGTATGTGCATGTGTGTGCATGTGTGTGCATGTGTGTGCATGTGTGTGTGCATGTGTGTGCATGTGGGTGCATGTGTGTGTGCATGTGTGTGCATGTGTGTGCATGTGTGTGTTCATGTGTGTGCATGTGTGCATGTGTGCATGTGTGTGCATGTGTGTGCATGTGTGTGCATGTGTGTGCATGTGTGTGCATGTGTGTGCATGTGTGTGCATGTGTGTGCATGTGTGTGCATGTGTGTGTGTGCATGTGTGTTCATGTGTGTGCATGTGTGTGCATGTGTGTGTATGTGTGTGTGTGCATGTGTGTGCATGTGTGTGCATGTGTGTGCATGTGTGTGCATGTGTGTGTGCATGTGTGTGCATGTGTGTGCATGTGTGTGCATGTGTGTGTGCATGTGTGTGCATGTGTGTGCATGTGTGTGCATGTGTGTGCATGTGTGTACGCATGTGTGTGCATGTATGTGCATGTGTGTGTGCATGTGTATGTGCATGTGTGAGCATGTGTGTGTGCATGTGTGTGCATGTGTGTGTGCATGTGTGTGCACGTGTGTACATGTGTGTGCATGTGTGTGCATGTGTGTGCGCATGAGTGTGTGCATGTGTGTGCATGTGTGTGCATGTGTGTGCATGTGTGTGCATGTGTGTGTGCATGTGTGTGCATGTGTATGCATGTGTGTGCATGTGTGTGCATGTGTGTGCATGTGTGTGTATGTGTGTGTGCATGTGTGTGTGCATGTGTGTGCATGTGTGTGTGTGCATGTGTGTGCATGTATGTGCATGTGTGTGTATGTGTGTGTGCATGTGTGTGTGCATGTGTGTGCATGTGTGTGCGTGTGTGTGTTTATCTGTGTGCGTGTGTGTGCATGTGTGTGCATGTGTGTGTGCATGTGTGTGCATGTGTGTGTGCATGTGTGTGCATGTGTGTGTGCATGTGTGTGCATGTGTGCGCATGTGTGTGCATGTTTGTGCATGTGTGTGCATGTGTGTGCATGTGTGTGCATGTGTGTGATCATGTGTGTGCATGTGTGCATGTGTGTGCATGTGTGTGCATGTGTGTGCATGTGTGTGCATGTGTGTGCATGTATGTGCATGTGTGTGATTATGTGTGTGTGCATGTGTGCATGTGTGTGCATGTGTGTGTGTGCATGTGTGTGCATGTATGTGCATGTGTGTGTATGTGTGTGTGCATGTGTGTGTGCATGTGTGTGCATGTGTGTGATCATGTGTGTGTGCATGTGTGCATGTGTGTGCATGTGTGTGCATGTGTGTGCATGTGTGTGCATGTATGTGCATGTGTGTGATCATGTGTGTGTGCATGTGTGCATGTGTGTGCATGTGTGTGTGTGCATGTGTGTGCATGTATGTGCATGTGTGTGTATGTGTGTGTGCATGTGTGTGTGCATGTGTGTGCATGTGTGTGCATGTGTGTGTGCATCTGTGTGCGTGTGTGTGCATGTGTGTGCATGTGTGTGCATCTGTGTGCGTGTGTGTGCATGTGTGTGCATGTGTGTGGATGTGTGTGCATTAGTGTGCATGTGTGTGTGCATGTTTGTGCATGTGTGAGCATGTGCGTGCATGTGTGTGCATGTGTGTGCATGTGTGTGCAAGTGCGTGCGTATGTGTGTGCATCTGTGTGCATGTGTGTGCATGTGTGTGCATGTGTTGCATGTGTGTGCACGTGTGTGTGTGTATTTGTGTGCAGGTGTGTGCATGTGTGTGCATGTGTGTGCATGTGTGATTGCATGTGTGTGCATGTTTGTCCATGTGTGTGCATGGTTGTGTTCATGTGTGTGTGCATGTGTGCATGTGTGTGCATGTGTGTGCATGTGTATGTATGTGTGTGTGCATGTGTGTGCATGTGTGTGCAAGTGTGTGCATGTGTGCATGTGTGTGCATGTGTGTGTGTGCATGTGTGTGCATGTATGTGCATGTGTGTGTATGTGTGTGTGCATGTGTGTGTGCATGTGTGTGCATGTGTGTGCGTGTGTGTGTTTATCTGTGTGCGTGTGTGTGCATGTGTGTGCATGTGTGTGCATGTGTGTGTGCATGTGTGTGCATGTGTGTGTGCATGTGTGTGCATGTGTGTGTGCATGTGTGTGCATGTGTGCGCATGTGTGTGCATGTTTGTGCATGTGTGTGCATGTGTGTGCATGTGTGTGCATGTGTGTGATCATGTGTGTGCATGTGTGCATGTGTGTGCATGTGTGTGCATGTGTGTGCATGTGTGTGCATGTGTGTGCATGTATGTGCATGTGTGTGATTATGTGTGTGTGCATGTGTGCATGTGTGTGCATGTGTGTGTGTGCATGTGTGTGCATGTATGTGCATGTGTGTGTATGTGTGTGTGCATGTGTGTGTGCATGTGTGTGCATGTGTGTGATCATGTGTGTGTGCATGTGTGCATGTGTGTGCATGTGTGTGCATGTGTGTGCATGTGTGTGCATGTATGTGCATGTGTGTGATCATGTGTGTGTGCATGTGTGCATGTGTGTGCATGTGTGTGTGTGCATGTGTGTGCATGTATGTGCATGTGTGTGTATGTGTGTGTGCATGTGTGTGTGCATGTGTGTGCATGTGTGTGCATGTGTGTGTGCATCTGTGTGCGTGTGTGTGCATGTGTGTGCATGTGTGTGCATCTGTGTGCGTGTGTGTGCATGTGTGTGCATGTGTGTGGATGTGTGTGCATTAGTGTGCATGTGTGTGTGCATGTTTGTGCATGTGTGA
Organism: Harpalus rubripes; assembly: GCA_963082715.1. Classification (NCBI taxonomy): domain Eukaryota; kingdom Metazoa; phylum Arthropoda; class Insecta; order Coleoptera; family Carabidae; genus Harpalus; species Harpalus rubripes. The sequence continues at coordinate 393,146 of CAUJCB010000692.1, forward strand.
GCATGTGCGTGCATGTGTGTGCATGTGTGTGCATGTGTGTGCAAGTGCGTGCGTATGTGTGTGCATCTGTGTGCATGTGTGTGCATGTGTGTGCATGTGTTGCATGTGTGTGCACGTGTGTGTGTGTATTTGTGTGCAGGTGTGTGCATGTGTGTGCATGTGTGTGCATGTGTGTGCATGTGTGATTGCATGTGTGTGCATGTTTGTCCATGTGTGTGCATGGTTGTGTTCATGTGTGTGTGCATGTGTGCATGTGTGTGCATGTGTGTGCATGTGTATGTATGTGTGTGTGCATGTGTGTGCATGTGTGTGCAAGTGTGTGCATGTGTGCATGTGTGTGCATGTGTGTGTGTGCATGTGTGTGCATGTATGTGCATGTGTGTGTATGTGTGTGTGCATGTGTGTGTGCATGTGTGTGCATGTGTGTGCGTGTGTGTGTTTATCTGTGTGCGTGTGTGTGCATGTGTGTGCATGTGTGTGCATGTGTGTGTGCATGTGTGTGCATGTGTGTGTGCATGTGTGTGCATGTGTGTGTGCATGTGTGTGCATGTGTGCGCATGTGTGTGCATGTTTGTGCATGTGTGTGCATGTGTGTGCATGTGTGTGCATGTGTGTGATCATGTGTGTGCATGTGTGCATGTGTGTGCATGTGTGTGCATGTGTGTGCATGTGTGTGCATGTGTGTGCATGTATGTGCATGTGTGTGATTATGTGTGTGTGCATGTGTGCATGTGTGTGCATGTGTGTGTGTGCATGTGTGTGCATGTATGTGCATGTGTGTGTATGTGTGTGTGCATGTGTGTGTGCATGTGTGTGCATGTGTGTGATCATGTGTGTGTGCATGTGTGCATGTGTGTGCATGTGTGTGCATGTGTGTGCATGTATGTGCATGTGTGTGATCATGTGTGTGTGCATGTGTGCATGTGTGTGCATGTGTGTGTGTGCATGTGTGTGCATGTATGTGCATGTGTGTGTATGTGTGTGTGCATGTGTGTGTGCATGTGTGTGCATGTGTGTGCATGTGTGTGTGCATCTGTGTGTGTGTGTGTGCATGTGTGTGCATGTGTGTGCATCTGTGTGCGTGTGTGTGCATGTGTGTGCATGTGTGTGCATGTGTGTGCATGTATGTGCATGTGTGTGATCATGTGTGTGTGCATGTGTGCATGTGTGTGCATGTGTGTGTGTGCATGTGTGTGCATGTATGTGCATGTGTGTGTATGTGTGTGTGCATGTGTGTGTGCATGTGTGTGCATGTGTGTGCATGTGTGTGCATGTGTGTGTGCATGTGTGTGCATGTGTGTGTGCATGTGTGTGTTCATGTGTGTGTGCATGTGTGCATGTGTGCATGTGTGTGCATGTGTGTGCATGTGTGTGCATGTGTGTGCATGTGTGTGCATGTGTGTGCATGTGTGTGCATGTGTGTGCATGTGTGTGTGTGTGCATGTGTGTTCATGTGTGTGCATGTGTGTACATGTGTGTGTATGTGTGTGTGTGCATGTGTGTGCATGTGTGTGCATGTGTGTGCATGTGTGTGCATGTGTGTGTGCATGTGTGTGCATGTGTGTGCATGTGTGTGCATGTGTGTGTGCATGTGTGTGCATGTGTGTGCATGTGTGTGCATGTGTGTGCATGTGTGTACGCATGTGTGTGCATGTATGTGCATGTGTGTGTGTGCATGTGTATGTGCATGTGTGAGCATGTGTGTGTGCATGTGTGTGCATGTGTGTGCATGTGTGTGTGCATGTGTGTGCACGTGTGTGCATGTGTGCGCATGTGTGTGCATGTGTGTGCTCATGAGTGTGTGCATGTGTGTGCATGTGTGTGCATGTGTGTGCATGTGTGTGCATGTGTGTGTGCATGTGTGTGCATGTGTATGCATGTGTGTGCATGTGTGTGCATGTGTATGTGAATGTGTGTGCATGTGTTGCATGTGTGTGCACGTGTGTGTGTGTATTTGTGTGCAGGTGTGTGCATGTGTGTGCATGTGTGTGCATGTGTGTGCATGTGTGAGTGCATGTTTGTGCATGTTTGTCCATGTGTGTGCATGGTTGTGTTCATGTGTGTGTGCATGTGTGCATGTGTGTGCATGTGTGTGCATGTGTGTGCATGTGTGTGCATGTGTGTGTGCATGTGTGTGCATGTGTGTGCATGTGTTGCGTGTGTGTGCATGTGTGTGCATGTGTGTGCATGTGTGTGCATGTGTGTGTTCATGTGTGTGTGCATGTGTGTGTGTGCATGTATTTGCATGTGTGTGCATGTGTGTGTTCATGTGTGTGTGCATGTGTGTGTGCATGTATGTGCATGTGTGTGCATGTGTGTGCATGTGTGTGCATGTGTGTGTGCATGTGTGTGCATGTGGGTGCATGTGTGTGTGCATGTGTGTGCATGTGTGTGCATGTGTGTGTTCATGTGTGTGCATGTGTGCATGTGTGCATGTGTGTGCATGTGTGTGCATGTGTGTGCATGTGTGTGCATGTGTGTGCATGTGTGTGCATGTGTGTGCATGTGTGTGCATGTGTGTGCATGTGTGTGTGTGCATGTGTGTTCATGTGTGTGCATGTGTGTGCATGTGTGTGTATGTGTGTGTGTGCATGTGTGTGCATGTGTGTGCATGTGTGTGCATGTGTGTGCATGTGTGTGTGCATGTGTGTGCATGTGTGTGCATGTGTGTGCATGTGTGTGTGCATGTGTGTGCATGTGTGTGCATGTGTGTGCATGTGTGTGCATGTGTGTACGCATGTGTGTGCATGTATGTGCATGTGTGTGTGCATGTGTATGTGCATGTGTGAGCATGTGTGTGTGCATGTGTGTGCATGTGTGTGTGCATGTGTGTGCACGTGTGTACATGTGTGTGCATGTGTGTGCATGTGTGTGCGCATGAGTGTGTGCATGTGTGTGCATGTGTGTGCATGTGTGTGCATGTGTGTGCATGTGTGTGTGCATGTGTGTGCATGTGTATGCATGTGTGTGCATGTGTGTGCATGTGTGTGCATGTGTGTGTATGTGTGTGTGCATGTGTGTGTGCATGTGTGTGCATGTGTGTGTGTGCATGTGTGTGCATGTATGTGCATGTGTGTGTATGTGTGTGTGCATGTGTGTGTGCATGTGTGTGCATGTGTGTGCGTGTGTGTGTTTATCTGTGTGCGTGTGTGTGCATGTGTGTGCATGTGTGTGTGCATGTGTGTGCATGTGTGTGTGCATGTGTGTGCATGTGTGTGTGCATGTGTGTGCATGTGTGCGCATGTGTGTGCATGTTTGTGCATGTGTGTGCATGTGTGTGCATGTGTGTGCATGTGTGTGATCATGTGTGTGCATGTGTGCATGTGTGTGCATGTGTGTGCATGTGTGTGCATGTGTGTGCATGTGTGTGCATGTATGTGCATGTGTGTGATTATGTGTGTGTGCATGTGTGCATGTGTGTGCATGTGTGTGTGTGCATGTGTGTGCATGTATGTGCATGTGTGTGTATGTGTGTGTGCATGTGTGTGTGCATGTGTGTGCATGTGTGTGATCATGTGTGTGTGCATGTGTGCATGTGTGTGCATGTGTGTGCATGTGTGTGCATGTGTGTGCATGTATGTGCATGTGTGTGATCATGTGTGTGTGCATGTGTGCATGTGTGTGCATGTGTGTGTGTGCATGTGTGTGCATGTATGTGCATGTGTGTGTATGTGTGTGTGCATGTGTGTGTGCATGTGTGTGCATGTGTGTGCATGTGTGTGTGCATCTGTGTGCGTGTGTGTGCATGTGTGTGCATGTGTGTGCATCTGTGTGCGTGTGTGTGCATGTGTGTGCATGTGTGTGGATGTGTGTGCATTAGTGTGCATGTGTGTGTGCATGTTTGTGCATGTGTGAGCATGTGCGTGCATGTGTGTGCATGTGTGTGCATGTGTGTGCAAGTGCGTGCGTATGTGTGTGCATCTGTGTGCATGTGTGTGCATGTGTGTGCATGTGTTGCATGTGTGTGCACGTGTGTGTGTGTATTTGTGTGCAGGTGTGTGCATGTGTGTGCATGTGTGTGCATGTGTGTGCATGTGTGATTGCATGTGTGTGCATGTTTGTCCATGTGTGTGCATGGTTGTGTTCATGTGTGTGTGCATGTGTGCATGTGTGTGCATGTGTGTGCATGTGTATGTATGTGTGTGTGCATGTGTGTGCATGTGTGTGCAAGTGTGTGCATGTGTGCATGTGTGTGCATGTGTGTGTGTGCATGTGTGTGCATGTATGTGCATGTGTGTGTATGTGTGTGTGCATGTGTGTGTGCATGTGTGTGCATGTGTGTGCGTGTGTGTGTTTATCTGTGTGCGTGTGTGTGCATGTGTGTGCATGTGTGTGCATGTGTGTGTGCATGTGTGTGCATGTGTGTGTGCATGTGTGTGCATGTGTGTGTGCATGTGTGTGCATGTGTGCGCATGTGTGTGCATGTTTGTGCATGTGTGTGCATGTGTGTGCATGTGTGTGCATGTGTGTGATCATGTGTGTGCATGTGTGCATGTGTGTGCATGTGTGTGCATGTGTGTGCATGTGTGTGCATGTGTGTGCATGTATGTGCATGTGTGTGATTATGTGTGTGTGCATGTGTGCATGTGTGTGCATGTGTGTGTGTGCATGTGTGTGCATGTATGTGCATGTGTGTGTATGTGTGTGTGCATGTGTGTGTGCATGTGTGTGCATGTGTGTGATCATGTGTGTGTGCATGTGTGCATGTGTGTGCATGTGTGTGCATGTGTGTGCATGTGTGTGCATGTATGTGCATGTGTGTGATCATGTGTGTGTGCATGTGTGCATGTGTGTGCATGTGTGTGTGTGCATGTGTGTGCATGTATGTGCATGTGTGTGTATGTGTGTGTGCATGTGTGTGTGCATGTGTGTGCATGTGTGTGCATGTGTGTGTGCATCTGTGTGCGTGTGTGTGCATGTGTGTGCATGTGTGTGCATCTGTGTGCGTGTGTGTGCATGTGTGTGCATGTGTGTGGATGTGTGTGCATTAGTGTGCATGTGTGTGTGCATGTTTGTGCATGTGTGAGCATGTGCGTGCATGTGTGTGCATGTGTGTGCATGTGTGTGCAAGTGCGTGCGTATGTGTGTGCATCTGTGTGCATGTGTGTGCATGTGTGTGCATGTGTTGCATGTGTGTGCACGTGTGTGTGTGTATTTGTGTGCAGGTGTGTGCATGTGTGTGCATGTGTGTGCATGTGTGTGCATGTGTGATTGCATGTGTGTGCATGTTTGTCCATGTGTGTGCATGGTTGTGTTCATGTGTGTGTGCATGTGTGCATGTGTGTGCATGTGTGTGCATGTGTATGTATGTGTGTGTGCATGTGTGTGCATGTGTGTGCAAGTGTGTGCATGTGTGCATGTGTGTGCATGTGTGTGTGTGCATGTGTGTGCATGTATGTGCATGTGTGTGTATGTGTGTGTGCATGTGTGTGTGCATGGGTGTGCATGTGTGTGCGTGTGTGTGTTTATCTGTGTGCGTGTGTGTGCATGTGTGTGCATGTGTGTGCATGTGTGTGTGCATGTGTGTGCATGTGTGTGTGCATGTGTGTGCATGTGTGTGTGCATGTGTGTGCATGTGTGCGCATGTGTGTGCATGTTTGTGCATGTGTGTGCATGTGTGTGCATGTGTGTGCATGTGTGTGATCATGTGTGTGCATGTGTGCATGTGTGTGCATGTGTGTGCATGTGTGTGCATGTGTGTGCATGTGTGTGCATGTATGTGCATGTGTGTGATTATGTGTGTGTGCATGTGTGCATGTGTGTGCATGTGTGTGTGTGCATGTGTGTGCATGTATGTGCATGTGTGTGTATGTGTGTGTGCATGTGTGTGTGCATGTGTGTGCATGTGTGTGATCATGTGTGTGTGCATGTGTGCATGTGTGTGCATGTGTGTGCATGTGTGTGCATGTGTGTGCATGTATGTGCATGTGTGTGATCATGTGTGTGTGCATGTGTGCATGTGTGTGCATGTGTGTGTGTGCATGTGTGTGCATGTATGTGCATGTGTGTGTATGTGTGTGTGCATGTGTGTGTGCATGTGTGTGCATGTGTGTGCATGTGTGTGTGCATCTGTGTGTGTGTGTGTGCATGTGTGTGCATGTGTGTGCATCTGTGTGCGTGTGTGTGCATGTGTGTGCATGTGTGTGCATGTGTGTGCATGTATGTGCATGTGTGTGATCATGTGTGTGTGCATGTGTGCATGTGTGTGCATGTGTGTGTGTGCATGTGTGTGCATGTATGTGCATGTGTGTGTATGTGTGTGTGCATGTGTGTGTGCATGTGTGTGCATGTGTGTGCATGTGTGTGCATGTGTGTGTGCATGTGTGTGCATGTGTGTGTGCATGTGTGTGTTCATGTGTGTGTGCATGTGTGCATGTGTGCATGTGTGTGCATGTGTGTGCATGTGTGTGCATGTGTGTGCATGTGTGTGCATGTGTGTGCATGTGTGTGCATGTGTGTGCATGTGTGTGTGTGTGCATGTGTGTTCATGTGTGTGCATGTGTGTACATGTGTGTGTATGTGTGTGTGTGCATGTGTGTGCATGTGTGTGCATGTGTGTGCATGTGTGTGCATGTGTGTGTGCATGTGTGTGCATGTGTGTGCATGTGTGTGCATGTGTGTGTGCATGTGTGTGCATGTGTGTGCATGTGTGTGCATGTGTGTGCATGTGTGTACGCATGTGTGTGCATGTATGTGCATGTGTGTGTGTGCATGTGTATGTGCATGTGTGAGCATGTGTGTGTGCATGTGTGTGCATGTGTGTGCATGTGTGTGTGCATGTGTGTGCACGTGTGTGCATGTGTGCGCATGTGTGTGCATGTGTGTGCTCATGAGTGTGTGCATGTGTGTGCATGT
>CAUJCB010000692.1:402500-405000 GCA_963082715.1 Harpalus rubripes
GTGTGCATGTGTGTGTGCATGTGTGTGCATGTGTGTGTGCATGTGTGTGCATGTGTGTGTGCATGTGTGTGCATGTGTGCGCATGTGTGTGCATGTTTGTGCATGTGTGTGCATGTGTGTGCATGTGTGTGCATGTGTGTGATCATGTGTGTGCATGTGTGCATGTGTGTGCATGTGTGTGCATGTGTGTGCATGTGTGTGCATGTGTGTGCATGTATGTGCATGTATGTGATCATGTGTGTGTGCATGTGTGCATGTGTGCATGTGTGTGCATGTGTGTGTGTGCATGTGTGTGCATGTATGTGCATGTGTGTGTATGTGTGTGTGCATGTGTGTGCATGTGTGTGCATGTGTGTGTGCATCTGTGTGCGTGTGTGTGCATGTGTGTGCATGTGTGTGCATGTGTGTGTGCATGTGTGTGCATGTGTGTGTGCATGTGTGTGCATGTGTGTGTGCATGTGTGTGCATGTGTGCGCATGTGTGTAGATGTTTGTGCATGTGTGTGCATGTGTGTGCATGTGTGTGCATGTGTGTGATCATGTGTGTGCATGTGTGCATGTGTGTGCATGTGTGTGCATGTGTGTGCATGTGTGTGCATGTGTGTGCATGTATGTGCATGTGTGTGTGCATGTGTATGTGCATGTGTGAGCATGTGTGTTTGCATGTGTGTGCATGTGTGTGTGCATGTGTGTGCATGTGTGTGCATGTGTGTGCATGTATGTGCATGTATGTGCATGTGTGTGTGCATGTGTATGTGCATGTGTGAGCATGTGTGTGCATGTGTGTGCATGTGTGTGTGCATGTGTGTGCATGTGTGTGCATGTGTGTGCATGTGTGTGCATGTGTGTACATGTGTGTGCATGTGTGTGCATGTGTGTGCATGTGTGTGCATGTGTGTGCATGTGTGTGCATGTGTGTGTGTGCATGTGTGTTCATGTGTGTGCATGTGTGTGCATGTGTGTGTATGTGTGTGTGTGCATGTGTGTGCATGTGTGTGCATGTGTGTGCATGTGTGTGTGCATGTGTGTGCATGTGTGTGCATGTGTGTGCATGTGTGTGCATGTGTGTGCATGTGTATGTATGTGTGTGTGCATGTGTGTGCATGTGTGTGTGTGCATGTGTGTGCATGTGTGTGCATGTGTGTGCATGTGTGTGCATGTGTGTGCATGTGTGTGTGCATGTGTGTGTGCATGTGTGTGCATGTGTGTGTGTGCATTTGTGTGTTCATGTGTGTTCATGTGTGTGTGAATGTGTGTGCATGTGTGTGCATGTGTGTGCATGTGTGTGCATGTGTGTGCATGTGTGTGCATGTGTGTGCATGTGTGTGCATGTGTGTGCATGTGTGTGCATGCGTGTGTGCATGTGTGTGCATGCGTGTGCATGTGTGTGCATGTGTGTGCATGTGTGTGCATGTGTTGCATGTGTGTGCACGTGTGTGTGTGTATTTGTGTGCAAGTGTGTGCATGTGTGTGCATGTGTGTGCATGTGTGTGCATGTGTGTGCATGTGTGTGTGCATGTACGTGCATGTGTGTGCATGTGTGTGCATGTGTGTGCATGTGTGTGCATGTGTGTGCATGTGTGTGTGTGCATGTGTGTGCATGTGTGTGCATGTGTGTGTGCACGTTTGTGCATGTTTGTGCATGTGTGTGCATCTGTGTGCATGTGCGTGCATGTGTTTGCATGTGTGTGCATGTGTGTGCATGTGTGTGTGCATGTGTGTGCATTAGTGTGCATGTGTGTGTGCATGTTTGTGCATGTGTGAGCATGTGTGTGCATGTGTGTGCATGTGTGTGCATGTGTGTGCATTAGTGTGCATGTGTGTGTGCATGTTTGTGCATGTGTGAGCATGTGCGTGCATGTGTGTGCATGTGTGTGCATGTGTGTGCAAGTGCGTGCGTATGTGTGTGCATCTGTGTGCATGTGTGTGCAGGTGTGTGCATGTGTGTGCATGTGTGTGCATGTGTGTGCATGTGTGTGTGCATGTGTGTGTGCATGTGTGTGCATGTGTGTGCATGTGTGTGCATGTGTGTGCATGTGTGTGTGCATCTGTGTGCGTGTGTGTGCATGTGTGTGCATGTGTGTGCATGTGTGTGCATGTGTGTGCATGTGTGTGCATGTGTGTGCATGTGTGTGTATGTGTGTGCGCACGAGTGTGTGCATGTGTGTGCATGTGTGTGCATGTGTGTGCATGTGTATGCATGTGTGTGAATGTGTGTGCATGTGTGTGCATGTGTGTGTGCATGTGTGTGCAAGTGTTGCATGTGTGTGCACGTGTGTGTGTATTTGTGTGCAGGTGTGTGCATGTGTGTGCATGTGTTTGCATGTGTGAGTGCATGTGTGTGCATGTGTGTCCATGTGTGTGCGTGTGTGTGTTCATGTGTGTGTGCATGTGTGCATGTGTGTGCATGTGTGTGCATGTGTGTGCATGTGTGTGCATGTGTGTGCATGTGTGTGCATGTGTGCTTGTGTGTGCATGTGTGTGCATGTGTGTGTGCATGT
>CAUJCB010000692.1:410000-415000 GCA_963082715.1 Harpalus rubripes
AGCATGTGTGTGCATGTGTGTGCATGTGTGTGCATGTGTGTGCATTAGTGTGCATGTGTGTGTGCATGTTTGTGCATGTGTGAGCATGTGTGTGCATGTGTGTGCATGTGTGTGCATGTGTGTGCAAGTGCGTGCGTATGTGTGTGCATCTCTGTGCATGTGTGTGCATGTGTGTGCATGTGTGTGCATGTGTGTGCATGTGTGTGCATGTGTGTGTGCATGTGTGTGCATGTGTGTGTGCATCTGTGTGCGTGTGTGTGCATGTGTGTGCATGTGTGTGCATGTGTGTGCATGTGTGTGCATGTGTGTGCATGTGTGTGCATGTGTGTGCGCATGAGTGTGTGCATGTGTGTGCATGTGTGTGCATGTGTGTGCATGTGTATGCATGTGTGTGCATGTGTGTGCATGTGTGTGTGCATGTGTGTGCATGTGTTGCATGTGTGTGCACGTGTGTGTGTGTATTTGTGTGCAGGTGTGTGCATGTGTGTGCATGTGTGTGCATGTGTTTGCATGTGTGAGTGCATGTGTGTGCATGTGTGTCCATGTGTGTGCGTGTGTGTGTTCATGTGTGTGTGCATGTGTGCATGTGTGTGCATGTGTGTGCATGTGTGTGCATGTGTGTGCATGTGTGTGCATGTGTGTGCATGTGTGTGCATGTGTGCTTGCGTGTGCATGTGTGTGCATGTGTGTGTGCATGTGTGTGTGCATGTGTGTTCATGTGTGTGCATGTGTGTGCATGTGTGTGTATGTGTGTGTGCATGTGTGTGCATGTGTGTGCATATGTGTGCATGTGTGTGCATGTGTATGTGCATGTGTGCGTGCATGTGTGTGTGCATGTGTGTGTGCATGTGTGTGCATGTTTGTGCATGTGTGTGGGCATGTGTGTGCATGTATGTGCATGTGTGTGTGCATGTGTGTGTGCATGTTTGTTTGCATGCGTGTGCATGTGTGTGTGCATGTGTGTGCATGTGTGTGTGCATGTGTGTGTGAATGTGTGTGCATGTGTGTGCATGCGTGTGTGCAGGTGTGTGCATGTGCGTGCATGTGTGTGCATGTGTGCGCATGTGTGTGCATGCGTGTGTGCAGGTGTGTGCCTGTGTGTGCATGTGTGTGCATGTGTGCGCATGTGTGTGCATGTGTGTGCATGTGTGTGTGCATGTGTGTGTGCATGTGTGTTCATGTGTGTGCATGTGTGTGCATGTGTGTGTATGTGTGTGCATGTGTGTGCATGTGTGTGCATATGTGTGCATGTGTGTGCATGTGTATGTGCATGTGTGCGTGCATGTGTGTGTGCATGTGTGTGTGCATGTGTGTGCATGTTTGTGCATGTGTGTGGGCATGTGTGTGCATGTATGTGCATGTGTGTGTGCATGTGTGTGTGCATGTTTGTTTGCATGCGTGTGCATGTGTGTGCATGTGTGTGTGCATGTGTGTGTGCATGTGTGTGCATGTGTGTGCATGTGTGTGTGCATGTGTGTGCATGTGTGCGCATGTGTGTGCATGTTTGTGCATGTGTGTGCATGTGTGTGCATGTGTGTGCATGTGTGTGATCATGTGTGTGCATGTGTGCATGTGTGTGCATGTGTGTGCATGTGTGTGCATGTGTGTGCATGTGTGTGCATGTATGTGCATGTGTGTGATCATGTGTGTGTGCATGTGTGCATGTGTGCATGTGTGTGCATGTGTGTGTGTGCATGTGTGTGCATGTATGTGCATGTGTGTGTATGTGTGTGTGCATGTGTGTGCATGTGTGTGCATGTGTGTGTGCATCTGTGTGCGTGTGTGTGCATGTGTGTGCATGTGTGTGCATGTGTGTGTGCATGTGTGTGCATGTGTGTGTGCATGTGTGTGCATGTGTGTGTGCATGTGTGTGCATGTGTGCGCATGTGTGTAGATGTTTGTGCATGTGTGTGCATGTGTGTGCATGTGTGTGCATGTGTGTGATCATGTGTGTGCATGTGTGCATGTGTGTGCATGTGTGTGCATGTGTGTGCATGTGTGTGCATGTGTGTGCATGTATGTGCATGTGTGTGTGCATGTGTATGTGCATGTGTGAGCATGTGTGTTTGCATGTGTGTGCATGTGTGTGTGCATGTGTGTGCATGTGTGTGCATGTGTGTGCATGTATGTGCATGTATGTGCATGTGTGTGTGCATGTGTATGTGCATGTGTGAGCATGTGTGTGTGCATGTGTGTGCATGTGTGTGTGCATGTGTGTGCATGTGTGTGCATGTGTGTGCATGTGTGTGCATGTGTGTACATGTGTGTGCATGTGTGTGCATGTGTGTGCATGTGTGTGCATGTGTGTGCATGTGTGTGCATGTGTGTGTGTGCATGTGTGTTCATGTGTGTGCATGTGTGTGCATGTGTGTGCATGTGTGTGCATGTGTGTGTGCATGTGTGTGCATGTGTGTGCATGTGTGTGTGCATGTGTGTGCATGTGTGTGCATGTGTGTGCATGTGTGTGCATGTGTGTGCATGTGTGTGCATGTGTATGTATGTGTGTGTGCATGTGTGTGCATGTGTGTGTGTGCATGTGTGTGCATGTGTGTGCATGTGTGTGCATGTGTGTGCATGTGTGTGCATGTGTGTGCATGTGTGTGTGCATGTGTGTGTGCATGTGTGTGCATGTGTGTGTGTGCATTTGTGTGTTCATGTGTGTTCATGTGTGTGTGAATGTGTGTGCATGTGTGTGCATGTGTGTGCATGTGTGTGCATGTGTGTGCATGTGTGTGCATGTGTGTGCATGTGTGTGCATGTGTGTGCATGCGTGTGTGCATGTGTGTGCATGCGTGTGCATGTGTGTGCATGTGTGTGCATGTGTGTGCATGTGTTGCATGTGTGTGCACGTGTGTGTGTATTTGTGTGCAAGTGTGTGCATGTGTGTGCATGTGTGTGCATGTGTGTGCATGTGTGTGTGCATGTACGTGCATGTGTGTGCATGTGTGTGCATGTGTGTGCATGTGTGTGCATGTGTGTGCATGTGTGTGTGTGCATGTGTGTGCATGTGTGTGCATGTGTGTGTGCACGTTTGTGCATGTTTGTGCATGTGTGTGCATCTGTGTGCATGTGCGTGCATGTGTTTGCATGTGTGTGCATGTGTGTGCATGTGTGTGTGCATGTGTGTGCATTAGTGTGCATGTGTGTGTGCATGTTTGTGCATGTGTGAGCATGTGTGTGCATGTGTGTGCATGTGTGTGCATGTGTGTGCATTAGTGTGCATGTGTGTGTGCATGTTTGTGCATGTGTGAGCATGTGCGTGCATGTGTGTGCATGTGTGTGCATGTGTGTGCAAGTGCGTGCGTATGTGTGTGCATCTGTGTGCATGTGTGTGCAGGTGTGTGCATGTGTGTGCATGTGTGTGCATGTGTGTGCATGTGTGTGTGCATGTGTGTGTGCATGTGTGTGCATGTGTGTGCATGTGTGTGCATGTGTGTGCATGTGTGTGTGCATCTGTGTGCGTGTGTGTGCATGTGTGTGCATGTGTGTGCATGTGTGTGCATGTGTGTGCATGTGTGTGCATGTGTGTGCGCATGAGTGTGTGCATGTGTGTGCATGTGTGTGCATGTGTGTGCATGTGTATGCATGTGTGTGCATGTGTGTGCATGTGTGTGTGCATGTGTGTGCATGTGTTGCATGTGTGTGCACGTGTGTGTGTGTATTTGTGTGCAGGTGTGTGCATGTGTGTGCATGTGTGTGCATGTGTTTGCATGTGTGAGTGCATGTGTGTGCATGTGTGTCCATGTGTGTGCGTGTGTGTGTTCATGTGTGTGTGCATGTGTGCATGTGTGTGCATGTGTGTGCATGTGTGTGCATGTGTGTGCATGTGTGTGCATGTGTGTGCATGTGTGTGCATGTGTGCTTGCGTGTGCATGTGTGTGCATGTGTGTGTGCATGTGTGTGTGCATGTGTGTTCATGTGTGTGCATGTGTGTGCATGTGTGTGTGTGCATGTGTGTGCATGTATGTGCATGTGTGTGTATGTGTGTGTGCATGTGTGTGCATGTGTGTGCATGTGTGTGTGCATCTGTGTGCGTGTGTGTGCATGTGTGTGCATGTGTGTGCATGTGTGTGTGCATGTGTGTGCATGTGTGTGTGCATGTGTGTGCATGTGTGTGTGCATGTGTGTGCATGTGTGCGCATGTGTGTAGATGTTTGTGCATGTGTGTGCATGTGTGTGCATGTGTGTGCATGTGTGTGATCATGTGTGTGCATGTGTGCATGTGTGTGCATGTGTGTGCATGTGTGTGCATGTGTGTGCATGTGTGTGCATGTATGTGCATGTGTGTGTGCATGTGTATGTGCATGTGTGAGCATGTGTGTTTGCATGTGTGTGCATGTGTGTGTGCATGTGTGTGCATGTGTGTGCATGTGTGTGCATGTATGTGCATGTATGTGCATGTGTGTGTGCATGTGTATGTGCATGTGTGAGCATGTGTGTGTGCATGTGTGTGCATGTGTGTGTGCATGTGTGTGCATGTGTGTGCATGTGTGTGCATGTGTGTGCATGTGTGTACATGTGTGTGCATGTGTGAGCATGTGTGTGCATGTGTGTGCATGTGTGTGCATGTGTGTGCATGTGTGTGTGTGCATGTGTGTTCATGTGTGTGCATGTGTGTGCATGTGTGTGCATGTGTGTGCATGTGTGTGTGCATGTGTGTGCATGTGTGTGCATGTGTGTGTGCATGTGTGTGCATGTGTGTGCATGTGTGTGCATGTGTGTGCATGTGTGTGCATGTGTGTGCATGTGTATGTATGTGTGTGTGCATGTGTGTGCATGTGTGTGTGTGCATGTGTGTGCATGTGTGTGCATGTGTGTGCATGTGTGTGCATGTGTGTGCATGTGTGTGTGCATGTGTGTGTGCATGTGTGTGCATGTGTGTGTGTGCATTTGTGTGTTCATGTGTGTTCATGTGTGTGTGAATGTGTGTGCATGTGTGTGCATGTGTGTGCATGTGTGTGCATGTGTGTGCATGTGTGTGCATGTGTGTGCATGTGTGT
>CAUJCB010000692.1:420000-447500 GCA_963082715.1 Harpalus rubripes
GTGCATGTGTGTGTGTGCATGTGTGTTCATGTGTGTGCATGTGTGTGCATGTGTGTGCATGTGTGTGCATGTGTGTGCATGTGTGTGTGCATGTGTGTGCATGTGTGTGCATGTGTGTGCATGTGTGTACGCATGTGTGTGCATGTATGTGCATGTGTGTGTGCATGTGTATGTGCATGTGTGAGCATGTGTGTGTGCATGTGTGTGCATGTGTGTGTGCATGTGTGTGCACGTGTGTGCATGTGTGTGCATGTGTGTGCATGTGTGTGCGCATGAGTGTGTGCATGTGTGTGCATGTGTGTGCATGTGTGTGCATGTGTGTGCATGTGTGTGCATGTGTGTGTGCATGTGTGTGCATGTGTATGCATGTGTGTGCATGTGTGTGCATGTGTGTGTGCATGTGTGTGCATGTGTTGCATGTGTGTGCACGTGTGTGTGTGTATTTGTGTGCAGGTGTGTTAATGTGTGTGCATGTGTGTGCATGTGTGATTGCATGTGTGTGCATGTTTGTCCATGTGTGTGCATGGTTGTGTTCATGTGTGTGTGCATGTGTGCATGTGTGTGCATGTGTGTGCATGTGTATGTATGTGTGTGTGCATGTGTGTGCATGTGTGTGTGCATGTGTGTGCATGTGTGTGCATGTGTGTGCATGTGTGTGCATGTGTGTGTGCATGTGTGTGTGCATGTGTGTGCATGTGTGTGTGCATTTGTGTGTGCATGTGTGTGTTCATGTGTGTGTTCATGTGTGTGTGAATGTGTGTGCATGTGTGTGCATGTGTGTGCATGTGTGTGCATGTGTGTGCATGTGTGTGCATGTGTGTGCATGCGTGTGTGCATGTGTGTGCATGCGTGTGCATGTGTGTGCATGTGTGTGCATGTGTGTGCATGTGTTGCATGTGTGTGCACGTGTGTTTGTGTGTATTTGTGTGCAAGTGTGTGCATGTGTGTGCATGTGTGTGCATGTACGTGCATGTGTGTGCATGTGTGTGTGCATGTGCGTGCATGTGTGTGCATGTGTGTGCATGTGTGTGCATGTGTGTGCATGTGTGTGCATGTGTGTGTGTGCATGTGTGTGCATGTGTGTGCATGTGTGTGCACGTGTGTGCATGTGTGTGTGCACGTTTGTGCATGTTTGTGCATGTGTGTGCATCTGTGTGCATGTGTGTGTGCATGTGTGTGAATGTGTGTGCATGTGTGTGCATGTGTGTGTGCATGTTTGTGTGCATGTGCGTGCATGTGTTTGCATGTGTGTGCATGTGTGTGCATGTGTGTGTGCATGTGTGTGCATGTGTGTGCATTAGTGTGCATGTGTGTGTGCATGTTTGTGCATGTGTGAGCATGTGTGTGCATGTGTGTGCATGTGTGTGCATGTGTGTGCATTAGTGTGCATGTGTGTGTGCATGTTTGTGCATGTGTGAGCATGTGTGTGCATGTGTGTGCATGTGTGTGCATGTGTGTGCAAGTGCGTGCGTATGTGTGTGCATCTCTGTGCATGTGTGTGCATGTGTGTGCATGTGTGTGCATGTGTGTGTGCATGTGTGTGCATGTGTGTGTGCATCTGTGTGCGTGTGTGTGCATGTGTGTGCATGTGTGTGCATGTGTGTGCATGTGTGTGCATGTGTGTGCATGTGTGTGCATGTGTGTGCGCATGAGTGTGTGCATGTGTGTGCATGTGTGTGCATGTGTGTGCATGTGTATGCATGTGTGTGCATGTGTGTGCATGTGTGTGTGCATGTGTGTGCATGTGTTGCATGTGTGTGCACGTGTGTGTGTGTAATTGTGTGCAGGTGTGTGCATGTGTGTGCATGTGTGTGCATGTGTTTGCATGTGTGAGTGCATGTGTGTGCATGTGTGTCCATGTGTGTGCGTGTGTGTGTTCATGTGTGTGTGCATGTGTGCATGTGTGTGCATGTGTATGTGCATGTGTGCGTGCATGTGTGTGTGCATGTGTGTGTGCATGTGTGTGCATGTTTGTGCATGTGTGTGGGCATGTGTGTGCATGTATGTGCATGTGTGTGTGCATGTGTGTGTGCATGTTTGTTTGCATGCGTGTGCATGTGTGTGTGCATGTGTGTGCATGTGTGTGTGCATGTGTGTGTGCATGTGTGTGCATGTGTGTGCATGCGTGTGTGCAGGTGTGTGCATGTGCGTGCATGTGTGTGCATGTGTGCGCATGTGTGTGCATGCGTGTGTGCAGGTGTGTGCCTGTGTGTGCATGTGTGTGCATGTGTGCGCATGTGTGTGCATGTGTGTGCATGTGTGTGTGCATGTGTGTGCATGTGTGTGCATGTGTTGCATGTTTGTGCATGTGTGTGTGCATGTGTGTGTGCATGTGTGTGTGCATATGTGTGTGTGCATATGTATGTATGTGTGTGCATGTGTGTGCATGTGTGTGCGTGTGTGTGCATGTGTGTGCATGTGTGTGCATGTGTGTGCATGTGTGTGCATGTGTGTGCATGTGTGTGCATGTGTGTGTGTGTGCATGTGTGTTCATGTGTGTGCATGTGTGTGTATGTGTGTGTGTGCATGTGTGTGCATGTGTGTGCATGTGTGTGCATGTGTGTGCATGTGTGTGCATGTGTGTGTGCATGTGTGTGCATGTGTGTGCATGTGTGTGCATGTGTGTGTGCATGTGTGTGCATGTGTGTGCATGTGTGTGCATGTGTGTACGCATGTGTGTGCATGTATGTGCATGTGTGTGTGCATGTGTATGTGCATGTGTGAGCATGTGTGTGTGCATGTGTGTGCATGTGTGTGTGCATGTGTGTGCACGTGTGTGCATGTGTGTGCATGTGTGTGCATGTGTGTGCGCATGAGTGTGTGCATGTGTGTGCATGTGTGTGCATGTGTGTGCATGTGTGTGTGCATGTGTGTGCATGTGTATGCATGTGTGTGCATGTGTGTGCATGTGTGTGTGCATGTGTGTGCATGTGTTGCATGTGTGTGCACGTGTGTGTGTGTATTTGTGTGCAGGTGTGTGCATGTGTGTGCATGTGTGTGCATGTGTGTGCATGTGTGAGTGCATGTGTGTGCATGTTTGTCCATGTGTGTGCATGGTTGTGTTCATGTGTGTGTGCATGTGTGCATGTGTGTGCATGTGTGTGCATGTGTGTGCATGTGTGTGCATGTGTGTGCATGTGTGTGCATGTGTGCATGTGTGTGCATGTGTGTGCATGTGTGTGCATGTGTGCATGTGTGTGCATGTGTGTGTGTGCATGTGTGTTCATGTGTGTGCATGTGTGTGCATGTGTGTGTATGTGTGTGTGCATGTGTGTGCATGTGTGTGCATATGTGTGCATGTGTGTGCATGTGTATGTGCATGTGTGCGTGCATGTGTGTGTGCATGTGTTATGTGTGTGCATGTGTGCATGTGTGTGCATGTGTGTGCATGTGTGTGCATGTGTGTGCATGTGTGTGCATGTATGTGCATGTGTGTGCATGTGTGTGTGCATGTGTGTGTGCATGTGTGTGCATGTGTGTGTGCATGTGTGTGCATGTGTGTGCATGTGTGTGCATGTGTGTGCATGTGTGTGTGCATCTGTGTGCATGTGCGTGCATGTGCGTGCATGTGTGTGCATGTGTGTGCATGTGTGTGCATGTGTGTGTGCATGTGTGTGCATGTGTGTGTGCATGTGTGTGCATGTGTGTGTGCATGTGTGTGCATGTGTTTGCATGTGTGTGCATGTGTGTGTGCATGTGTGTGCATGTGTGTTAATGTGTGTGCATGTGTGTGCATGTGTGTGCATGTGTGTGCATGTGTGTGCATGTGTGTGCGTATGCGTGTGTGCATGTGTGTGTGCATGTGTGTGTGCATGTGTTTGTTTGCATGTGTGTGTGCATGTGTGTGCATGTGTGTGCATGTGTGTGTGTATGTGTGTGTTCATGTGTGTGTTCATGTGCGTGTGAATGTGTGTGCATGTGTGTGCATGTGTGTGTGCATGTGTGTGCATGTGTGTGCATTAGTGTGCATGTGTGTGTGCATGTTTGTGCATGTGTGAGCATGCGTGTGCATGTGTGTGCATGTGTGTGCATTAGTGTGCATCTGTGTGTGCATGTTAGTGCATGTGTGAGCATGTGTGTGCATGTGTGTGCATGTGTGTGCATGTGTGTGCATGTGTGTGCAAGTGCGTGCGTGTGTGTGTGCATCTGTGTGCATGTGTGTGCATGTGTGTGCATGTGTGTGCATGTGTGTGCATGTGTGTGTGCATGTGTGTGTGCATGTGTGTGCATGTGTGTGCATGTTTGTGCATGTGTGTGCATGTGTGTGCATGTGTGTGATCATGTGTGTGTGCATGTGTGCATGTGTGTGCATGTGTGTGTGTGCATGTGTGTGCATGTATGTGCATGTGTGTGTATGTGTGTTTGCATGTGTGTGTGCATGTGTGTGCATGTGTGTGCATGTGTGTGTGCATCTGTGTGCGTGTGTGTGCATGTGTGTGCATGTGTGTGCATGTGTGTGCATGTGTGTGCATGTGTGTGCATGTGTGTGTGCATGTGTGTGCATGTGTGTGCATGTGTGTGCATGTGTGTGCATGTGTGTGTGCATGTGTGTGCTTGTGTGCGCATGTGTGTGCATGTTTGTGCATGTGTGTGCATGTGTGTTCATGTGTGTGCATGTGTGTGATTATGTGTGTGCATGTGTGCATGTGTGTGCATGTGTGTGCATGTGTGTGCATGTATGTGCATGTGTGTGCATGTGTGTGTGCATGTGTGTGTGCATGTGTGTGTGCATGTGTGTGCATGTGTGTGTGCATGTGTGTGCATGTGTGTGCAAGTGTGTGCATGTGTGTGCATGTATGTGCATGTGTGTGTGCATCTGTGTGCATGTGCGTGCATGTGTGTGCATGTGTGTGCATGTGTGTGTGCATGTGTGTGCATGTGTGTGTGCATGTGTGTGCATGTGTGTGCATGTGTGTGTGCATGTGTGTGTGCATGTGTGTGCATGTGTGTTAATGTGTGTGCATGTGTGTGCGTATGCGTGTGTGCATGTGTGTGTGCATGTGTGTGTGCATGTGTTTGTTTGCATGTGTGTGTGCATGTGTGTGCATGTGTGTGTATGTGTGTGTGCATGTGTGTGCATGTGTGTGCATGTGTGTGCATGTGTGTGCATGTGTGTGCATGTGTGTGCATGTGTGTGCATGTGTGTGCATGTGTATGTATGTGTGTGTGCATGTGTGTGTGTGCATGTGTGTGCATGTGTGTGCATGTGTGTGCATGTATGTGCATGTGTTTGGGCATGTGTGTGTGTGCATGTGTGTGCATGTGTGTGCATGTGTGTGCATGTGTGTGTGCATCTGTGTGCATGTGTGTGCATGTGTGTGCTTGTGAGTGTGCATGTGTGTGCATGTGTGTGTGCATGTGTGTGTGCATGTGTGTGCATGTGTGTGCATGTGTGTGCATGTGTGTGCATGTGTGTGCATGTGTGTGCATGTGTGTGCATGTGTGTGCATGTGCGTGCATGTGTGTGTGCATGTGTGTGCATGTGTGTGCAAGTGTGTGCATGTGTGTGTGCAGATGTGTGCATGTGTGTGTATGTGTGTGCATGTGTGTGCATGTGCGTGCATGTGTGTGTGCATGTGTGTGCATGTGTGTGCAAGTGTGTGCATGTGTAGCATAAGTGTGCATGTGTGTGTGCATGTGTATGCATGTGTGTTCATGTGTGTGCATGTGTGTTGCATGTTTGTGCATGTGTGTGCATGTGTGTGCATGTGTGTTTGCATGTGTGTGCATGGGTGTGCATGTGTGTGTGCATGTGTGTGCATGTGTGTGCAAGTGTGTGCATGTGTTGCATGTGTGTGCATGTGTGTGTGTGCATGTGTGTGCATGTGTGTGCATGTGTGTGTGCATGTTTGTGCATGTGTGTGCATGTGTGGGCATGTGTGTTTGCATGTGTGTGCATGTGTGTGTGCATGGGTGTGTATGTGTGTGCATGTGTGTGCATGTGTGTGCATGTGTGTGTGCATGTTTGTGCATGTGTGTGCATGTGTGTGCATGTGTGTTTGCATGTGTGTGCATGTGTGTGTGCATGGGTGTGTATGTGTGTGCATGTGTATGCATGTGTGTGCATGTGTGCATGTGTGTGCATCTGTGTGTGTGCATGTGTGTGCATGTGTGTGCATGTGTATGTGCATGTGTGTGTATGTGTGTGCATGTGTGTGTGCATGTATGTGTGTGCATGTGTGTGTGCATGGGTGTGTATGTGTGTGCATGTGTGTGCATGTGTGTGCATGTGTGTGCATGTGTGTGCATGTGTGTGCATCTGTGTGTGTGCATGTGTGTGCATGTGTGTGTGCGTGTGTGCATGTGTATGCATGTGTGTGTATGTGTGTGTGTGCATGTGTGTGCATGTGTGTGTGTGCATGTGTGTGCATGTGTGTGCATGTGTGTGTGCATGTGTGTGCATGTGGGTGTGCATGTGTGTGCATGTGTGTGCATGTTTGTGCATGTGTATGTATGTGTGTGTGCATGTGTGTGCATGTGTATGCATGAGTGTGTGTGTGCATGTGTGTTCATGTGTGTGCATGTGTGTGCATGTGTGTGTGCATGTGTGTGTGCATGTGTGCGAGCATGTGTGTGGGCATGTGTGGGCAAGTGTGTGCATGTGTGTGCATGTGTGTGCATGTGTGTGCATGTGTATGCATGTTTGTGCATGTGTGTGTGTGCATGTGTGTGCATGTGTGTGCATGTGTGTGCATGTGTGTGCACGTGTGTGCATGTGTGTGCATGTGTGTGTGCATGTGTGTGCATGTGTGTGTGTGCATGTGTGTGTTCATGTGTGTGTTCATGTGTGTGATCATGTGTGTGTGAATGTGTGTGCATGTGTGTGCATGCGTGTGTGCATGTGTGTGCATGTTTGTGCATGTGTATGTACGTGTGTGTGCATGCGTGTGCATGTGTATGCATGAGTGTGTGTGTGCATATGTGTTCATGTGTGTGCATGTGTGTGCATGTGTGTGTGCATGTGTGTGTGCATGTGTGCGAGAATGTGTGTGGGCATGTGTGGGCATGTGTGTGCATGTGTGTGCATGTGTGTGTGCAGGTGTGTGCATGTGTGTGCATGTGTGTGCATGTGTGTGCATATGTGTGCATGTGTGTGCATGTGTGTGCATGTGTGTGCATGTGTATGCATGTGTGTGCATGTGTTGCATGTGCGTGCATATGTGTGCATGTGTGTGCATGTGTGTGCATGTGTGTGCATGTGTGTGCATGTGTGTGCATGTGTGTGTGCATGTGTGTGCATGTGTGTGCATGTGTGTGCATGTGTGTGCATGTGTGTGCATGTGTGTGCATGTGTGTGCATGTGGGTGTGCATGTGTGTGCATGTGTGTGTGCATGTGTGTGCATGTGTGTGCATGTGTGTGCATGTTTGTGCATGTGTGTGTGTGTGCATGTGTGTGCATGTGTGTGCATGTGTGTGCATGTGTGTGCATGTGTGTGCATGTGTGTGTGCATGTGTGTGCATGTGTGTGCATGTGTGTGCATGTGTGTGCATGCGTGTGTGCACGTGTGTGCATGTGTGTGCATGTGTGTGCATGTGTATGCATGTTTGTGCATGTGTTTGTGCATGTGTGTGCATGTGTGTGCATGTGTGTGCATGTGTGTGTGCATGTGTGTGTGCATGTGTGCGTGTGCATGTGTGTGTTCATGTTTGTGTTCATGTGTGTGTGAATGTGTGTGCATGTGTGTGCATGTGTGTGTGCATGTGTGTGTGTGCATGTGTGTGTTCATGTGTGTGTTCATGTGTGTGTTCATGTGTGTGTGAATGTGTGTGCATGTGTGTGCATGTGTGTGTGTGCATGTGTGTGCAGGTGTGTGCATGTGTGTGCATGTGTGTGCATGTGTGTGCATGTGCATGTGCATGTGCGTGCATGTGTGTGCATGTGCATGTGCATGTGCATGTGCGTGCATGTGTGTGCATGTGTGTGCATGTGTGTGCATGTGTGTGCATGTGTGTACATGTGTGTGCATGTGTGTGTGCACGTTTGTGCATGTGTGTGCATGTGTGTGCATCTGTGTGCATGTGTGTGCATGTGTGTGTGCATGTGCGTGTGCATGTGTGCGAGCATGTGTGTGGGCATGTGTGGGCATGTGTGTGCATGTGTGTGCATGTGTGTGCATATGTGTGCATGTGTGTGCATGTGTGTGTGCATGTGTGTGCATGTGTATGCATGTGTGTGCATGTGTATGCATGTGTGTGCATGTGTTGCATGTGTTGCATGTGCGTGCATATGTGTGCATGTGGGTGCATGTGTGTGCATGTGTGTGCATGTGTGTGCATGTGTGTGTGCATGTGTGTGCATGTGTGTGCATGTGTGTGCATGTGTGTGCATGTGTGTGTGCATGTGTGTGCATGTGTGTGCATGTGTGTGCATGTGTGTGCATGTGTGTGCATGTGGGTGTGCATGTGTGTGCATGTGTGTGTGCATGTGTGTGCATGTGTGTGCATGTGTGTGCATGTTTGTGCATGTGTGTGTGTGCATGTGTGTGGATGTGTGTGCATGTGTGTGCATGTGTGTGCATGTGTGTGCATGTGTGTGCATGTGTGTGTGCATGTGTGTGTGCATGTGTGTGCATGTGTGTGTGTGCATGTGTGTGTTCATGTGTGTGTTCATGTGTGTGTGCATGTGTGTGCATGTTTGTGCATGTGTGTGTGCATGTGTGTGCATGTATGTGCATGTGTGTGTGCATGTGTGTGTGCATGTGTGTGCATGTGTGTGTGCATGTGTGTGTTCATGTGTGTGTTCATGTGTGTGTGAATGTGTGTGCATGTGTGTGCATGTGTGTGCATGTGTGTGCATGTGTGTGCATGTGTGTGCATGTGTGTGCATGTGTGTGTGCATGTGTGTGCATGTGTGTGCATGTGTGTGCATGTGTGTGCATGCGTGTGTGCACGTGTGTGCATGTGTGTGCATGTGTGTGCATGTGTATGCATGTTTGTGCATGTGTGTATGCATGTTTGTGCATGTGTGTGTGCATGTGTGTGCATGTGTGTGCATGTGTGTGCATGTGTGTGTGCATGTGTGTGTGCATGTGTGTGTGTGCATGTGTGTGTTCATGTTTGTGTTCATGTGTGTGTGAATGTGTGTGCATGTGTGTGCATGTGTGTGTGCATGTGTGTGTGTGCATGTGTGTGTTCATGTGTGTGTTCATGTGTGTGTTCATGTGTGTGTGAATGTGTGTGCATGTGTGTGCATGTGTGTGTGTGCATGTGTGTGCAGGTGTGTGCATGTGTGTGCATGTGTGTGCATGTGTGTGCATGTGCATGTGCATGTGCGTGCATGTGTGTGCATGTGCATGTGCATGTGCGTGCATGTGTGTGCATGTGTGTGCATGTGTGTGCATGTGTGTGCATGTGTGTGCATGTGTGTGCATGTGTGTGTGCACGTTTGTGCATGTGTGTGCATGTGTGTGCATCTGTGTGCATGTGTGTGCATGTGTGTGTGCATGTGCGTGTGCATGTGTGCGAGCATGTGTGTGGGCATGTGTGGGCATGTGTGTGCATGTGTGTGCATGTGTGTGCATATGTGTGCATGTGTGTGCATGTGTGTGTGCATGTGTGTGCATGTGTATGCATGTGTGTGCATGTGTATGCATGTGTGTGCATGTGTTGCATGTGTTGCATGTGCGTGCATATGTGTGCATGTGTGTGCATGTGTGTGCATGTGTGTGCATGTGTGTGCATGTGTGTGTGCATGTGTGTGCATGTGTGTGCATGTGTGTGCATGTGTGTGCATGTGTGTGTGCATGTGTGTGCATGTGTGTGCATGTGTGTGCATGTGTGTGCATGTGTGTGCATGTGGGTGTGCATGTGTGTGCATGTGTGTGTGCATGTGTGTGCATGTGTGTGCATGTGTATGCATGAGTGTGTGTGTGCATGTGTGTTCATGTGTGTGCATGTGTGTGCATGTGTGTGTGCATGTGTGTGTGCATGTGTGCGAGCATGTGTGTGGGCATGTGTGGGCATGTGTGTGCATGTGTGTGCATGTGTGTGCATGTGTGTGCATGTGTATGCATGTTTGTGCATGTGTGTGTGTGCATGTGTGTGCATGTGTGTGCATGTGTGTGCATGTGTGTGCATGTGTGTGCATTTGTGTGCATGTGTGTGCATGTGTGTGTGCATGTGTGTGCATGTGTGTGTGTGCATGTGTGTGTTCATGTGTGTGTTCATGTGTGTGTTCATGTGTGTGTGAATGTGTATGCATGTGTGTGCATGCGTGTGTGCATGTGTGTGCATGTTTGTGCATATGTATGTACGTGTGTGTGCATGTGTGTGCATGTGTATGCATGAGTGTGTGTGTGCATATGTGTTCATGTGTGTGCATGTGTGTGCATGTGCGCGTGCATGTGTGTGTGTATGTGTGCGAGAATGTGTGTGGGCATGTGTGGGCATGTGTGTGCATGTGTGTGCATGTGTGTGTGCAGGTGTGTGCATGTGTGTGCATGTGTGTGCATGTGTGTGCATATGTGTGCATGTGTGTGCATGTGTGTGTGCATGTGTGTGCATGTGTATGCATGTGTGTGCATGTGTTGCATGTGCGTGCATATGTGTGCATGTGTGTGCATGTGTGTGCATGTGTGTGCATGTGTGTGTGCATGTGTGTGCATGTGTGTGCATGTGTGTGCATGTGTGTGCATGTGTGTGCATGTGTGTGCATGTGGGTGTGCATGTGTGTGCATGTGTGTGCATGTGTGTGCATGTGTGTGCATGTGTGTGCATGTTTGTGCATGTGTGTGTGTGTGTGCATGTGTGTGCATGTGTGTGCATGTGTGTGCATGTGTGTGCATGTGTGTGCATGTGTGTGTGCATGTGTGTGCATGTGTGTGCATGTGTGTGCATGTGTGTGCATGCGTGTGTGCACGTGTGTGCATGTGTGTGCATGTGTGTGCATGTGTATGCATGTTTGTGCATGTGTGTGTGCATGTGTGTGCATGTGTGTGCATGTGTGTGCATGTGTGTGTGCATGTGTGTGTGCATGTGTGTGTGTGCATGTGTGTGTTCATGTTTGTGTTCATGTGTGTGTGAATGTGTGTGCATGTGTGTGCATGTGTGTGTGCATGTGTGTGTGTGCATGTGTGTGTTCATGTGTGTGTTCATGTGTGTGTTCATGTGTGTGTGAATGTGTGTGCATGTGTGTGCATGTGTGTGTGTGCATGTGTGTGCAGGTGTGTGCATGTGTGTGCATGTGTGTGCATGTGTGTGCATGTGCATGTGCATGTGCGTGCATGTGTGTGCATGTGCATGTGCATGTGCGTGCATGTGTGTGCATGTGTGTGCATGTGTGTGCATGTGTGTGCATGTGTGTGCATGTGTGTGTGCACGTTTGTGCATGTGTGTGCATGTGTGTGCATCTGTGTGCATGTGTGTGCATGTGTGTGTGCATGTGCGTGTGCATGTGTGCGAGCATGTGTGTGGGCATGTGTGGGCATGTGTGTGCATGTGTGTGCATGTGTGTGCATATGTGTGCATGTGTGTGCATGTGTGTGTGCATGTGTGTGCATGTGTATGCATGTGTGTGCATGTGTATGCATGTGTGTGCATGTGTTGCATGTGTTGCATGTGCGTGCATATGTGTGCATGTGTGTGCATGTGTGTGCATGTGTGTGCATGTGTGTGCATGTGTGTGTGCATGTGTGTGCATGTGTGTGCATGTGTGTGCATGTGTGTGTGCATGTGTGTGCATGTGTGTGCATGTGTGTGCATGTGTGTGCATGTGTGTGCATGTGTGTGCATGTGGGTGTGCATGTGTGTGCATGTGTGTGTGCATGTGTGTGCATGTGTGTGCATGTGTGTGCATGTTTGTGCATGTGTGTGTGTGCATGTGTGTGCATGTGTGTGCATGTGTGTGCATGTGTGTGCATGTGTGTGCATGTGTGTGCATGTGTGTGTGCATGTGTGTGTGCATGTGTGTGCATGTGTGTGTGTGCATGTGTGTGTTCATGTGTGTGTTCATGTGTGTGTGCATGTGTGTGCATGTTTGTGCATGTGTGTGTGCATGTGTGTGCATGTATGTGCATGTGTGTGTGCATGTGTGTGTGCATGTGTGTGCATGTGTGTGTGCATGTGTGTGTTCATGTGTGTGTTCATGTGTGTGTGAATGTGTGTGCATGTGTGTGCATGTGTGTGCATGTGTGTGCATGTGTGTGCATGTGTGTGCATGTGTGTGCATGTGTGTGTGCATGTGTGTGCATGTGTGTGCATGTGTGTGCATGTGTGTGCATGCGTGTGTGCACGTGTGTGCATGTGTGTGCATGTGTGTGCATGTGTATGCATGTTTGTGCATGTGTGTGTGCATGTGTGTGCATGTGTGTGCATGTGTGTGCATGTGTGTGTGCATGTGTGTGTGCATGTGTGTGTGTGCATGTGTGTGTTCATGTTTGTGTTCATGTGTGTGTGAATGTGTGTGCATGTGTGTGCATGTGTGTGTGCATGTGTGTGTGTGCATGTGTGTGTTCATGTGTGTGTTCATGTGTGTGTTCATGTGTGTGTGAATGTGTGTGCATGTGTGTGCATGTGTGTGTGTGCATGTGTGTGCAGGTGTGTGCATGTGTGTGCATGTGTGTGCATGTGTGTGCATGTGCATGTGCATGTGCGTGCATGTGTGTGCATGTGCATGTGCATGTGCGTGCATGTGTGTGCATGTGTGTGCATGTGTGTGCATGTGTGTGCATGTGTGTGTGCACGTTTGTGCATGTGTGTGCATGTGTGTGCATCTGTGTGCATGTGTGTGCATGTGTGTGTGCATGTGCGTGTGCATGTGTGCGAGCATGTGTGTGGGCATGTGTGGGCATGTGTGTGCATGTGTGTGCATGTGTGTGCATATGTGTGCATGTGTGTGCATGTGTGTGTGCATGTGTGTGCATGTGTATGCATGTGTGTGCATGTGTATGCATGTGTGTGCATGTGTTGCATGTGTTGCATGTGCGTGCATATGTGTGCATGTGTGTGCATGTGTGTGCATGTGTGTGCATGTGTGTGCATGTGTGTGTGCATGTGTGTGCATGTGTGTGCATGTGTGTGCATGTGTGTGCATGTGTGTGTGCATGTGTGTGCATGTGTGTGCATGTGTGTGCATGTGTGTGCATGTGTGTGCATGTGGGTGTGCATGTGTGTGCATGTGTGTGTGCATGTGTGTGCATGTGTGTGCATGTGTGTGCATGTTTGTGCATGTGTGTGTGCATGTGTGTGCATGTGTGTGCATGTGTGTGCATGTGTGTGCATGTGTGTGCATGTGTGTGCATGTGTGTGTGCATGTGTGTGTGCATGTGTGTGCATGTGTGTGTGTGCATGTGTGTGTTCATGTGTGTGTTCATGTGTGTGTGAATGTGTGTGCATGTGTGTGCATGTGTGTGTGCATGTGTGTGCATGTGTGTGCATGTTTGTGCATGTGTGTGTGCATGTGTGTGCATGTATGTGCATGTGTGTGTGCATGTGTGTGTGCATGTGTGTGCATGTGTGTGTGTGCATGTGTGTGTTCATGTGTGTGTTCATGTGTGTGTGAATGTGTGTGCATGTGTGTGCATGTGTGTGCATGTTGGTGCATGTGTGTGCATGTGTGTGCATGTGTGTGCATGCGTGTGTGCATGTGTGTGCATGTGTGTGCATGTGTGTGCATGTGTGTGCATGTGTGTGCATGTGTATGCATGTTTGTGCATGTGTGTGTGCATGTGTGTGCATGTGTGTGCATGTGTGTGCATGTGTGTGCATGTGTGTGTGCATGTGTGTGTGCATGTGTGTGCATGTGTGTGTGTGTGCATGTGTGTGCATGTGTGTGCATGTGTATGTGCATGTGCGTGCATGTGTGTGCATGTATGTGCATGTGTGTGTGCATGTGTGTGTGCATATGTGTGTTTGCGTGTGTGTGCATGTGTGTGCATATGTGTGCATGTGTGTGCATGTGTGTGTGCATGTGTGTGCATGTGTATGCATGTGTGTGCATGTGTTGCATGTGCGTGCATATGTGTGCATGTGTGTGCATGTGTGTGCATGTGTGTGCATGTGTGTGCATGTGGGTGTGCATGTGTGTGCATGGGTGTGTGCATGTGTGTGCATGTGTGTGCATGTGTGTGCATGTTTGTGCATGTGCATGTGTGTGTGCATGTGTGTGCATGTGTGTGTGGGTGTGCATGTGGGTGTGCATGTGTGGGCATGTGTGTGCATGTGTGTGCATGTGTGTGTGCAGGTGTGTGCATGTGTGTGCATGTGTGTGCATGTGTGTGCATATGTGTGCATGTGTGTGCATGTGTGTGTGCATGTGTGTGCATGTGTATGCATGTGTGTGCATGTGTTGCATGTGCGTGCATATGTGTGCATGTGTGTGCATGTGTGTGCATGTGTGTGCATGTGTGTGCATGTGTGTGTGCATGTGTGTGCATGTGTGTGCATGTGTGTGCATGTGTGTGCATGTGTGTGTGCATGTGTGTGTGCATGTGTGTGTTCATGTGTGTGTTCATGTGTGTGTGAATGTGTGTGCATGTGTGTGCATGTGTGTGCATGTTGGTGCATGTGTGTGCATGTGTGTGCATGTGTGTGCATGCGTGTGTGCATGTGTGTGCATGTGTGTGCATGTGTGTGCATGTGTGTGCATGTGTGTGCATGTGTATGCATGTTTGTGCATGTGTGTGTGTGCATGTGTGTGCATGTGTGTGCATGTGTGTGCATGTGTGTGCATGTGTGTGCATGTGTGTGTGCATGTGTGTGTGCATGTGTGTGCATGTGTGTGTGTGTGCATGTGTGTGTATGTGTGTGCATGTGTGTGCATGTGAATGTGCATGTGCGTGCATGTGTGTGCATGTATGTGCATGTGTGTGTGCATGTGTGTGTGCATATGTGTGTTTGCGTGTGTGTGCATGTGTGTGCATATGTGTGCATGTGTGTGCATGTGTGTGTGCATGTGTGTGCATGTGTATGCATGTGTGTGCATGTGTTGCATGTGCGTGCATATGTGTGCATGTGTGTGCATGTGTGTGCATGTGTGTGCATGTGTGTGCATGTGTGTGCATGTGTGTGTGCATGTGTGTGCATGTGTGTGCATGTGTGTGCATGTGTGTGCATGTGGGTGTGCATGTGTGTGCATGGGTGTGTGCATGTGTGTGCATGTGTGTGCATGTGTGTGCATGTTTGTGCATGTGCATGTGTGTGTGCATGTGTGTGCATGTGTGTGTGGGTGTGCATGTGGGTGTGCATGTGTGGGCATGTGTGTGCATGTGTGTGCATGTGTGTGTGCAGGTGTGTGCATGTGTGTGCATGTGTGTGCATGTGTGTGCATATGTGTGCATGTGTGTGCATGTGTGTGTGCATGTGTGTGCATGTGTATGCATGTGTGTGCATGTGTTGCATGTGCGTGCATATGTGTGCATGTGTGTGCATGTGTGTGCATGTGTGTGCATGTGTGTGCATGTGTGTGTGCATGTGTGTGCATGTGTGTGCATGTGTGTGCATGTGTGTGCATGTGGGTGTGCATGTGTGTGCATGGGTGTGTGCATGTGTGTGCATGTTTGTGCATGTGTGTGTGTGCATGTGTGTGCATGGGTGTGCATGTGTGTGCATGTGTGTGCATGTGTGTGCATGTGCGTGCATGTGTGTGTGCATGTGTGTGTGCATGTGTGTGTTCATGTGTGTGTTCATGTGTGTGCATGTGTATGCATGTGTGTGTATGTGTGTGTGTGCATGTGTGTGCATGTGTGTGTGTGCATGTGTGTGCATGTGTGTGTGCATGTGTGTGCATGTGTGTGTGTGTGCATGTGGGTGTGCATGTGTGGGCATGTGTGTGCATGTGTGTGCATGTGCGTGTGCAGGTGTGTGCATGTGTGTGCATGTGTGTGCATATGTGTGCATGTGTGTGCATGTGTGTGTGCATGTGTGTGCATGTGTATGCATGTGTGTGCATGTGTATGCATGTGTGTGCATGTGTGTGTGCATGTGTGTGCATGTGTGTGCATGTGTGTGCATGTGTGTGCATGTGGGTGTGCATGTGTGTGCATGGGTGTGTGCATGTGTGTGCATGTGTGTGCATGTGTGTGCATGTTTGTGCATGTGTGTGTGTGTGCATGTGTGTGCATGTGTGTGCATGTGTGTGCATGTGTGTGCATGTGTGTGTGCATGTGTGTGTGCATGTGTGTGTTCATGTGTGTGTTCATGTGTGTGTTCATGTGTGTGTGAATGTGTGTGCATGTGTGTGCATGTGTGTGCATGTGTGTGCATGTGTGTGCATGTGTGTGCATGCGTGTGTGCATGTGTGTGCATGTGTGTGCATGTGTGTGCATGTGTGTGCATGTGTGTGCATGTGTATGCATGTTTGTGCATGTGTGTGTGTGTGTGCATGTGTGTGCATGTGTGTGCATGTGTGTGCATGTGTGTGCATGTGTGTGTGCATGTGTGTGTGCATGTGTGTGCATGTGTGTGTGTGCATGTGTGTGTTCATGTGTGTGTTCATGTGTGTGTTCATGTGTGTGTGAATGTGTGTGCATGTGTGTGCATGTGTGTGTGTGCATGTGTGTGCAGGTGTGTGCATGTGTGTGCATGTGTGTGCATGTGTGTGCATGTGCATGTGCATGTGCGTGCATGTGTGTGCATGTGCATGTGCATGTGCGTGCATGTGTGTGAATGTGTGTGTATGTGTGTGCATGTGTGTGCATCTGTGTGCATGTGTGTGCATGTGTGTGTGCATGTTTGTGTGCATGTGTGTGTTCATGTGTGTGTGCATGTGTGCATGTGTGCATGTGTGCATGTGTGCATGTGTGTGCATGTGTGTGCATGTGTGTGCATGTGTGTGCATGTGTGTGCATGTGTGTGCATGTGTGTGCAAGTGTGTGCATGTGTGTGCTTGTGTGTGCATGTGTGTGTATGTGTGTGTGCATGTGTGTTCATGTGTGTGCATGTGTGTGCATGTGTGTGTATGTGTGTGTGTGCATGTGTGTGCATGTGTGTGCATGTGTGTGTGTGCATGTGTGTGCATGTGTGTGCAGGTGTGTGCATGTGTGCATGTGTGTGCATGTGTGTGCATATGTGTGCATATGTGTGCATGCGTGTGCATGTGTGTGTGCATGTGTGTGCATGTGTATGCATGTGTGTGTATGTGTGTGTGTGCATGTGTGTGCATGTGTGTGTGCATGTGTGTGCATGTGTGTGCATGTGTGTGTGCATGTGTGTGCATGTGTGTGCATGTGTGTGCATGTGGGTGTGCATGTGTGTGCATGTGTGTGCATGTTTGTGCATGTGTATGTATGTGTGTGTGCATGTGTGTGCATGTGTATGCATGAGTGTGTGTGTGCATGTGTGTTCATGTGTGTGCATGTGTGTGCATGTGTGTGTGCATGTGCGTGTGCATGTGTGCGAGCATGTGTGTGGGCATGTGTGGGCATGTGTGTGCATGTGTGTGCATGTGTGTGCATATGTGTGCATGTGTGTGCATGTGTGTGTGCATGTGTGTGCATGTGTGTGCATGTGTGTGCATGTGTGTGTGCATGTGTGTGCATGTGTGTGCATGTGTGTGCATGTGTGTGCATGTGTGTGCATGTGTGTGCATGTGGGTGTGCATGTGTGTGCATGTGTGTGCATGTGTGTGCATGTTTGTGCATGTGTGTGTGCATGTGTGTGCATGTGTGTGCATGTTTGTGCATGTGTGTGCATGTGTGTGCATGTGTGTGTGCATGTGTGTGTGCATGTGTGTGCATGTGTGTGTGTGCATGTGTGTGTTCATGTGTGTGTTCATGTGTGTGTGAATGTGTGTGCATGTGTGTGCATGTGTGTGTGCATGTGTGTGCATGTGTGTGCATGTTTGTGCATGTGTGTGTGCATGTGTGTGCATGTATGTGCATGTGTGTGTGCATGTGTGTGTGCATATGTGTGTTTGCATGTGTGTGCATGTGTGTGTGCATGTGTGTGCATGTGTGTGCATGTGGGTGTGCATGTGTGTGCAAGTGTGTGTGCATGTGTGTGCATGTGTGTGCATGTGTGTGCATGTTTGTGCATGTGTGTGTGCATGTGTGTGCATGTGTGTGCATGTGTGTGCATGTGTGTGCATGTGTGTGTGCATGTGTGTGTGCATGTGTGTGCATGTGTGTGTGCATGTGTGTGTTCATGTGTGTATTCATGTATGTGTGAATGTGTGTGCATGTGTGTGCATGTGTGTGCATGTTTGTGCATGTGTGTGCATGTGTGTGCATGTGTGTGCATGCGTGTGTGCATGTGTGTGCATGTGTGTGCATGTGTGTGCATGTGTGTGCATGTGTGTGCATGTGTATGCATGTTTGTGCATGTGTGTGTGTGCATGTGTGTGCATGTGTGTGCATGTGTGTGCATGTGTGTGCATGTGTGTGCATGTGT
This sequence comes from Harpalus rubripes, assembly GCA_963082715.1. Classification (NCBI taxonomy): domain Eukaryota; kingdom Metazoa; phylum Arthropoda; class Insecta; order Coleoptera; family Carabidae; genus Harpalus; species Harpalus rubripes. The sequence continues at coordinate 438,326 of CAUJCB010000692.1, forward strand.
GTGCATGTGTGTGTGCATGTGTGTGTGCATGTGTGTGCATGTGTGTGTGTGTGCATGTGTGTGCATGTGTGTGCATGTGTGTGCATGTGTATGTGCATGTGCGTGCATGTGTGTGCATGTATGTGCATGTGTGTGTGCATGTGTGTGTGCATATGTGTGTTTGCGTGTGTGTGCATGTGTGTGCATATGTGTGCATGTGTGTGCATGTGTGTGTGCATGTGTGTGCATGTGTATGCATGTGTGTGCATGTGTTGCATGTGCGTGCATATGTGTGCATGTGTGTGCATGTGTGTGCATGTGTGTGCATGTGTGTGCATGTGTGTGCATGTGTGTGTGCATGTGTGTGCATGTGTGTGCATGTGTGTGCATGTGTGTGCATGTGGGTGTGCATGTGTGTGCATGGGTGTGTGCATGTGTGTGCATGTGTGTGCATGTGTGTGCATGTGTGTGCATGTTTGTGCATGTGCATGTGTGTGTGCATGTGTGTGTGCATGTGTGTGCATGTGTGTGTGGGTGTGCATGTGGGTGTGCATGTGTGGGCATGTGTGTGCATGTGTGTGCATGTGTGTGTGCAGGTGTGTGCATGTGTGTGCATGTGTGTGCATGTGTGTGCATATGTGTGCATGTGTGTGCATGTGTGTGTGCATGTGTGTGCATGTGTATGCATGTGTGTGCATGTGTTGCATGTGCGTGCATATGTGTGCATGTGTGTGCATGTGTGTGCATGTGTGTGCATGTGTGTGCATGTGTGTGTGCATGTGTGTGCATGTGTGTGCATGTGTGTGCATGTGTGTGCATGTGGGTGTGCATGTGTGCGCATGGGTGTGTGCATGTGTGTGCATGTGTGTGCATGTTTGTGCATGTGTGTGTGTGTGTGCATGTGTGTGCATGTGTGTGCATGTGTGTGCATGTGTGTGCATGTGTGTGCATGTGTGTGTGCATGTGTGTGTGCATGTGTGTGCATGTGTGTGTGCATGTGTGTTCATGTGTGTGTTCATATGTGTGTTCATGTGTGTGTGAATGTGTGTGCATGTGTGTGCATGTGTGTGCATGTGTGTGTATGTGTGTGCATGTGTGTGCATGTGTGTGCATGCGTGTGTGCATGTGTGTGCATGTGTGTGCATGTGTGTGCATGTGTGTGCATGTGTGTGCATGTGTATGCATGTTTGTGCATGTGTGTGTGTGCATGTGTGTGCATGTGTGTGCATGTGTGTGCATGTGTGTGCATGTGTGTGTGCATGTGTGTGTGCATGTGTGTGCATGTGTGTGTGTGCATGTGTGTGTTCATATGAGTGTTCATGTGTGTGTTCATGTGTGTGTGAATGTGTGTGCATGTGTGTGCATGTGTGTGTGTGCATGTGTGTGCAGGTGTGTGCATGTGTGGGCATGTGTGTGCATGTGTGTGCATGTGTGTGTGCAGGTGTGTGCATGTTTGTGCATGTGTGTGCATGTGTGTGCATATGTGTGCATGTGTGTGCATGTGTGTGTGCATGTGTGTGCATGTGTATGCATGTGTGTGCATGTGTTGCATGTGCGTGCATATGTGTGCATGTGTGTGCATGTGTGTGCATGTGTGTGCATGTGTGTGCATGTGCATGTGCATGTGCGTGCATGTGTGTGCATGTGTGTGCATGTGGGTGTGCATGTGTGTGCATGGGTGTGTGCATGTGTGTGCATGTGTGTGCATGTTTGTGCATGTGCATGTGTGTGTGCATGTGTGTGCATGTGTGTGTGGGTGTGCATGTGGGTGTGCATGTGTGGGCATGTGTGTGCATGTGTGTGCATGTGTGTGTGCAGGTGTGTGCATGTGTGTGCATGTGTGTGCATGTGTGTGCATATGTGTGCATGTGTGTGCATGTGTGTGTGCATGTGTGTGCATGTGTATGCATGTGTGTGCATGTGTTGCATGTGCGTGCATATGTGTGCATGTGTGTGCATGTGTGTGCATGTGTGTGCATGTGTGTGCATGTGTGTGCATGTGTGTGTGCATGTGTGTGCATGTGTGTGCATGTGTGTGCATGTGTGTGCATGTGTGTGTGCATGTGTGTGCATGTGTGTGTGTGTGCATGTGTGTGTTCATGTGTGTGTTCATGTGTGTGTGAATGTGTGTGCATGTGTGTGCATGTGTGTGCATGTTGGTGCATGTGTGTGCATGTGTGTGCATGTGTGTGCATGCGTGTGTGCATGTGTGTGCATGTGTGTGAATGTGTGTGCATGTGTGTGCATGTGTGTGCATGTGTATGCATGTTTGTGCATGTGTGTGTGTGTGCATGTGTGTGCATGTGTTTGCATGTGTGTGCATGTGTGTGCATGTGTGTGCATGTGTGTGTGCATGTGTGTGTGCATGTGTGTGCATGTGTGTGTGTGTGCATGTGTGTGTATGTGTGTGCATGTGTGTGCATGTGTATGTGCATGTGCGTTCATGTGTGTGCATGTATGTGCATGTGTGTGTGCATGTGTGTGTGCATATGTGTGTTTGCGTGTGTGTGCATGTGTGTGCATATGTGTGCATGTGTGTGCATGTGTGTGTGCATGTGTGTGCATGTGTATGCATGTGTGTGCATGTGTTGCATGTGCGTGCATATGTGTGCATGTGTGTGCATGTGTGTGCATGTGTGTGCATGTGTGTGTGCTTGTGTGTGCATGTGTGTGCATGTGTGTGCATGTGTGTGCATGTGTGTGCATGTGTGTGCATGTGTGTGCATGTGTGTGCATGTGGGTGTGCATGTGTGTGCATGGGTGTGTGCATGTGTGTGCATGTTTGTGCATGTGTGTGTGGGTGTGCATGTGGGTGTGCATGTGTGGGCATGTGTGTGCATGTGTGTGCATGTGTGTGTGCAGGTGTGTGCATGTGTGTGCATGTGTGTGCATGTGTGTGCATATGTGTGCATGTGTGTGCATGTGTGTGTGCATGTGTGTGCATGTGTATGCATGTGTGTGCATGTGTTGCATGTGCGTGCATATGTGTGCATGTGTGTGCATGTGTGTGCATGTGTGTGCATGTGTGTGCATGTGTGTGTGCATGTGTGTGCATGTGTGTGCATGTGTGTGCATGTGTGTGCATGTGGGTGTGCATGTGTGTGCATGGGTGTGTGCATGTGTGTGCATGTTTGTGCATGTGTGTGTGTGTGTGCATGTGTGTGCATGTGTGTGCATGTGTGTGCATGTGTGTGCATGTGTGTGCATGTGTGTGCATGTGCGTGCATGTGTGTGTGCATGTGTGTGTGCATGTGTGTGCATGTGTGTGTGCATGTGTGTGTTCATGTGTGTGTTCATGTGTGTGCATGTGTATGCATGTGTGTGTATGTGTGTGTGTGCATGTGTGTGCATGTGTGTGTGTGCATGTGTGTGCATGTGTGTGCATGTGTGTGTGCATGTGTGTGCATGTGTGTGTGTGCATGTGGGTGTCCATGTGTGGGCATGTGTGTGCATGTGTGTGCATGTGCGTGTGCAGGTGTGTGCATGTGTGTGCATGTGTGTGCATATGTGTGCATGTGTGTGCATGTGTGTGTGCATGTGTGTGCATGTGTATGCATGTGTATGCATGTGTGTGCATGTGTTGCATGTGCGTGCATATGTGTGCATGTGTGTGTATGTGTGTGCATGTGTGTGCATGTGTATGCATGTGTGTGCATGTGTGTGTGCATGTGTGTGCATGTGTGTGCATGTGTGTGCATGTGTGTGCATGTGGGTGTGCATGTGTGTGCATGGGTGTGTGCATGTGTGTGCATGTGTGTGCATGTGTGTGCATGTTTGTGCATGTGTGTGTGTGTGCATGTGTGTGCATGTGTGTGCATGTGTGTGCATGTGTGTGTGCATGTGTGTGTGCATGTGTGTGTGCATGTGTGTGCATGTGTGTGTGCATGTGTGTGTTCATGTGTGTGTTCATGTGTGTGTTCATGTGTGTGTGAATGTGTGTGCATGTGTGTGCATGTGTGTGCATGTGTGTGCATGTGTGTGCATGTGTGTGCATGCGTGTGTGCATGTGTGTGCATGTGTGTGCATGTGTGTGCATGTGTGTGCATGTGTGTGCATGTGTATGCATGTTTGTGCATGTGTGTGTGTGTGTGCATGTGTGTGCATGTGTGTGCATGTGTGTGCATGTGTGTGCATGTGTGTGCATGTGTGTGTGCATGTGTGTGTGCATGTGTGTGCATGTGTGTGTGCATGTGTGTGTTCATGTGTGTGTTCATGTGTGTGTTCATGTGTGTGTGAATGTGTGTGCATGTGTGTGCATGTGTGTGTGTGCATGTGTGTGCAGGTGTGTGCATGTGTGTGCATGTGTGTGCATGTGTGTGCATGTGCATGTGCATGTGCGTGCATGTGTGTGCATGTGCATGTGCATGTGCGTGCATGTGTGTGCATGTGTGTGCATATGTGTGCATGTGTGTGCATCTGTGTGCATGTGTGTGCATGTGTGTGTGCATGTTTGTGTGCATGTGTGTGTTCATGTGTGTGTGCATGTGTGCATGTGTGCATGTGTGCATGTGTGTGCATGTGTGTGCATGTGTGTGCATGTGTGTGCATGTGTGTGCATGTGTGTGCATGTGTGTGCATGTGTGTGCTTGTGTGTGCATGTGTGTGTATGTGTGTGTGCATGTGTGTTCATGTGTGTGCATGTGTGTGCATGTGTGTGTATGTGTGTGTGTGCATGTGTGTGCATGTGTGTGCATGTGTGTGTGTGCATGTGTGTGCATGTGTGTGCAGGTGTGTGCATGTGTGCATGTGTGTGCATGTGTGTGTGTGCATGTGTGTGCATGTGTGTGTGCATATGTGTGCATGTGTGTGTGTGTGCATGTGGGTGTGCATGTGTGGGCATGTGTGTGCATGTGTGTGCATGTGCGTGTGCATGTGTGTGCATGTGTGTGTGCATGTGTGTGCATGTGTGTGCATGTGTGTGCATGTGGGTGTGCATGTGTGTGCATGTGTGTGCATGTTTGTGCATGTGTATGTATGTGTGTGTGCATGTGTGTGCATGTGTGTGCATGTGTGTGTGTGCATGTGTGTGCATGTGTGTGCAGGTGTGTGCATGTGTGCATGTGTGTGCATGTGTGCGTGTGCATGTGTGTGCATGTGTGTGTGCATGTGTGTGCATGTGTGTGTGTGTGCATGTGGGTGTGCATGTGTGGGCATGTGTGTGCATGTGTGTGCATGTGCGTGTGCATGTGTGTGCATGTGTGTGTGCATGTGTGTGCATGTGTGTGCATGTGTGTGCATGTGGGTGTGCATGTGTGTGCATGTGTGTGCATGTTTGTGCATGTGTATGTATGTGTGTGTGCATGTGTGTGCATGTGTATGCATGAGTGTGTGTGTGCATGTGTGTTCATGTGTGTGCATGTGTGTGCATGTGTGTGTGCATGTGCGTGTGCATGTGTGCGAGCATGTGTGGGCATGTGTGGGCATGTGTGTGCATGTGTGTGCATGTGTGTGCATATGTGTGCATGTGTGTGCATGTGTGTGTGCATGTGTGTGCATGTGTGTGCATGTTTGTGCATGTGTGTGTGTGCATGTGTGTGCATGTGTGTGCATGTGTGTGCATGTGTGTGCATGTGTGTGTGCATGTGTGTGTGCATGTGTGTGCATGTGTGTGTGCATGTGTGTGTTCATGTGTGTGTTCATGTGTGTGTTCATGTGTGTGTGAATGTGTGTGCATGTGTGTGCATGTGTGTGCATGTGTGTGCATGTGTGTGCATGTGTGTGCATGCGTGTGTGCATGTGTGTGCATGTGTGTGCATGTGTGTGCATGTGTGTGCATGTGTGTGCATGTGTGTGCATGTGTATGCATGTTTGTGCATGTGTGTGTGTGTGCATGTGTGTGCATGTGTGTGCATGTGTGTGCATGTGTGTGCATGTGTGTGCATGTGTGTGTGCATGTGTGTGTGCATGTGTGTGCATGTGTGTGTGTGCATGTGTGTGTTCATGTGTGTGTTCATGTGTGTGTTCATGTGTGTGTGAATGTGTGTGCATGTGTGTGCATGTGTGTGTGTGCATGTGTGTGCAGGTGTGTGCATGTGTGTGCATGTGTGTGCATGTGTGTGCATGTGCATGTGCATGTGCGTGCATGTGTGTGCATGTGCATGTGCATGTGCGTGCATGTGTGTGCATGTGTGTGCATGTGTGTGCATGTGTGTGCATCTGTGTGCATGTGTGTGCATGTGTGTGTGCATGTTTGTGTGCATGTGTGTGTTCATGTGTGTGTGCATGTGTGCATGTGTGCATGTGTGCATGTGTGTGCATGTGTGTGCATGTGTGTGCATGTGTGTGCATGTGTGTGCATGTGTGTGCATGTGTGTGCATGTGTGTGCATGTGTGTGCTTGTGTGTGCATGTGTGTGTATGTGTGTGTGCATGTGTGTTCATGTGTGTGCATGTGTGTGCATGTGTGTGTATGTGTGTGTGTGCATGTGTGTGCATGTGTGTGCATGTGTGTGTGTGCATGTGTGTGCATGTGTGTGCAGGTGTGTGCATGTGTGCATGTGTGTGCATGTGTGTGCATATGTGTGCATATGTGTGCATGTGTGTGCATGTGTGTGTGCATGTGTGTGCATGTGTATGCATGTGTGTGTATGTGTGTGTGTGCATGTGTGTGCATGTGTGTGTGCATGTGTGTGCATGTGTGTGCATGTGTGTGTGCATGTGTGTGCATGTGTGTGCATGTGTGTGCATGTGGGTGTGCATGTGTGTGCATGTGTGTGCATGTTTGTGCATGTGTATGTATGTGTGTGTGCATGTGTGTGCATGTGTATGCATGAGTGTGTGTGTGCATGTGTGTTCATGTGTGTGCATGTGTGTGCATGTGTGTGTGCATGTGCGTGTGCATGTGTGCGAGCATGTGTGGGCATGTGTGGGCATGTGTGTGCATGTGTGTGCATGTGTGTGCATATGTGTGCATGTGTGTGCATGTGTGTGTGCATGTGTGTGCATGTGTGTGCATGTGTGTGCATGTGTGTGTGCATGTGTGTGCATGTGTGTGCATGTGTGTGCATGTGTGTGCATGTGTGTGCATGTGTGTGCATGTGTGTGCATGTGGGTGTGCATGTGTGTGCATGTGTGTGTGCATGTGTGTGCATGTGTGTGCATGTGTGTGCATGTTTGTGCATGTGTGTGTGCATGTGTGTGCATGTGTGTGCATGTGTGTGCATGTGTGTGCATGTGTGTGCATGTGTGTGCATGTGTGTGTGCATGTGTGTGTGCATGTGTGTGCATGTGTGTGTGTGCATGTGTGTGTTCATGTGTGTGTTCATGTGTGTGTGAATGTGTGTGCATGTGTGTGCATGTGTGTGTGCATGTGTGTGCATGTTTGTGCATGTGTGTGTGCATGTGTGTGCATGTATGTGCATGTGTGTGTGCATGTGTGTGTGCATATGTGTGTTTGCATGTGTGTGCATGTGTGTGTGCATGTGTGTGCATGTGTGTGCATGTGGGTGTGCATGTGTGTGCAAGTGTGTGTGCATGTGTGTGCATGTGTGTGCATGTGTGTGCATGTTTGTGCATGTGTGTGTGCATGTGTGTGCATGTGTGTGCATGTGTGTGCATGTGTGTGCATGTGTGTGCATGTGTGTGCATGTGTGTGTGCATGTGTGTGTGCATGTGTGTGCATGTGTGTGTGTGCATGTGTGTGTTCATGTGTGTGTTCATGTGTGTGTGAATGTGTGTGCATGTGTGTGCATGTGTGTGCATGTTTGTGCATGTGTGTGCATGTGTGTGCATGTGTGTGCATGCGTGTGTGCATGTGTGTGCATGTGTGTGCATGTGTGTGCATGTGTGTGCATGTGTGTGCATGTGTGTGCATGTGTATGCATGTTTGTGCATGTGTGTGTGTGCATGTGTGTGCATGTGTGTGCATGTGTGTGCATGTGTGTGCATGTGTGTGCATGTGTGTGCATGTGTGTGTGCATGTGTGTGCATGTGTGTGTGTGTGCATGTGTGTGCATGTGTGTGCATGTGTGTGCATGTGTATGTGCATGTGCGTGCATGTGTGTGCATGTATGTGCATGTGTGTGTGCATGTGTGTGTGCATATGTGTGTTTGCGTGTGTGTGCATGTGTGTGCATATGTGTGCATGTGTGTGCATGTGTGTGTGCATGTGTGTGCATGTGTATGCATGTGTGTGCATGTGTTGCATGTGCGTGCATATGTGTGCATGTGTGTGCATGTGTGTGCATGTGTGTGCATGTGTGTGCATGTGTGTGCATGTGTGTGTGCATGTGTGTGCATGTGTGTGCATGTGTGTGCATGTGTGTGCATGTAAGTGTGCATGTGTGTGCATGGGTGTGTGCATGTGTGTGCATGTGTGTGCATGTGTGTGCATGTTTGTGCATGTGCATGTGTGTGTGCATGTGTGTGTGCATGTGTGTGCATGTGTGTGTGGGTGTGCATGTGGGTGTGCATGTGTGGGCATGTGTGTGCATGTGTGTGCATGTGTGTGTGCAGGTGTGTGCATGTGTGTGCATGTGTGTGCATGTGTGTGCATATGTGTGCATGTGTGTGCATGTGTGTGTGCATGTGTGTGCATGTGTATGCATGTGTGTGCATGTGTTGCATGTGCGTGCATATGTGTGCATGTGTGTGCATGTGTGTGCATGTGTGTGCATGTGTGTGCATGTGTGTGTGCATATGTTTGCATGTGTGTGCATGTGTGTGCATGTGTGTGCATGTGGGTGTGCATGTGTGCGCATGGGTGTGTGCATGTGTGTGCATGTGTGTGCATGTTTGTGCATGTGTGTGTGTGTGCATGTGTGTGCATGTGTGTGCATGTGTGTGCATGTGTGTGCATGTGTGTGCATGTGTGTGCATGTGTGTGTGCATGTGTGTGTGCATGTGTGTGCATGTGTGTGTGCATGTGTGTTCATGTGTGTGTTCATGTGTGTGTTCATGTGTGTGTGAATGTGTGTGCATGTGTGTGCATGTGTGTGCATGTGTGTGTATGTGTGTGCATGTGTGTGCATGTGTGTGCATGCGTGTGTGCATGTGTGTGCATGTGTGTGCATGTGTGTGTGCATGTATGTGTGCATGTGTGTGCATGTGTGTGTGTGCATGTGTGTGTTCATGTGTGTGTTCATGTGTGTGTTCATGTGTGTGTGAATGTGTGTGCATGTGTGTGCATGTGTGTGCATGTGTGTGCATGTGTGTGCATGTGTGTGCATGTGTGTGCATGCGTGTGTGCATGTGTGTGC